>JANTPZ010000210.1:0-51318 GCA_025593235.1 Vachellia pachyceras | reverse complement strand
GGAAAGGCGAAAGCAAAAGGAAATGAATGAAAAGGATGAAGAAGGTTATCTTGAGAGAGAGGGGGGGGGGCTCAAAGAAATGAAAGGAGAGCCGTAGTAATAGGAGAAGGAGAAGGAACGGTTGGGGAACGGAGGCGAGAGAGAAGGGGATTAAATAAGCGACACGTTGGCGGGTTGTTAGATTATAATCTTGTATTAGAGAAGGGTATTTGTGTACATATGCATCTATTACAGTAGATTATTTTTCTGTTACGAATATGTATACGTGGAAGGCATTCATACGTTCTGTTATGATTTCCTGTAACTATATTCTTTTTGGAATACTGTATTGCACAGCATATATACATGAAGCTTCACCTGGGCTCTGCATCAATTGCCTCAGGCTTCAGTAATCTCGCACCTGCTATATTTTCTTTCTTTGCATCTGCTGTATTTCTATCTTGGTATCAGAGCGTAAATCCAAGATGTCTTCGTCATCCTCGGTTGATTCTGCATCTGCGTCCGTCGTCTCTCCCAAAGCTCATTCTCTCTTCAGTTCGTCTAGCCAAACTTCTGCGGTCAAGCTGGATCGCACTAACTATTTGGTTTGGGAGTCCATTGTGCTGCCGCTGATTGAAGGAAACCGTTTAGAAGGCCATATCGACGGTACAACTCGTGTGCCGCCGAAGTTTGTTCCTGATGCTGCGGGACCGAAGCTAAATCCTGAGTATTCGGATTGGTTTGCTGTTGATCGTCTTTTAGTAGGCTGGCTACGCAACACAATGACTGTGGATGTTGGTGCTCAGCTTCTTCATTGCCAAACAGCCATTGATCTCTGGCATGGTGCTCGCGAACTCACCTGTGCCTCCACGAAAGCTCGAGTTATGGTAGTGAAAAATGAGCTACATAACACTCGTAAGAATTCCTTGAAAATGGATGAATACCTGAACAAAATGAAAAGTTTCTCCGATGAACTTGCCTTAGCTGGTTGCCCGATAGCAAGTGATGACTTAATTCTTCATACGCTCAACGGACTCGATGCAGAGTACAACGCCATCGTCGTCAAATTGATAGACAAACCGGATTTGACATGGGTAGAGGCTCAGAGTGCTCTACTGGCGTTTGAGACTCGTATTGAACAGTTGCATCATCTCTCTACTCTGACTATACAACCCTCTGCTAGTTTTGCTCAGCGAAATGAGCCTGTCAATGATCATCGTCGTGATTCTGGCCGCTACAGAGGGTGGCGTGGAGGTTTTCGCAACACCCGTGGTATGAGTCGTTCTCGTGGCCGTCAAGGTGGGCGACCTTTCTGCACTTACTGCCAGCGCATCGGTCATACAGCTGCCAACTGCTATTCTCGAGATGATTCCTTTTCGCCCTATCATTCCTCTGGTCACTCAGTCTCACCACAGGTTCATTATGCATCTCAGCACTCAGTAGTTGATCCTGCATGGTATGTTGATAGCGGGGCCAATTATCATATCACTCCACACTCTGAGCATCTCGATTATATCACTCCCATTGGTAAGTCATACCTTACTACATGTACTGGTGAAAAGAATTCTATAATGGGTGTTGGGTCTACCTCTATTTCTTGTTCTCAATCTGATCTTATGCTCAAAGATGTTCTGTTTGTTCCCTCGGCCAACAAAAACTTGATGAGTGTTCACAAATTAGTGCAAGATAATCCTGTGCATGTAAAATTTTCTAACAACTACTGTGATGTGAAGGACAAGAAAACAGGCACACTGCTGCTACGGGGGAGATCAAAGGAAGGGTTGTATCCAGTGATAACAAGCAAGGATCGCAACGGGCAACCTGAACCAGAAGCTTTTGCAGCTGACGTATCAAGTACTAAGCTAGATGAAATTAAGAAATGGCATCATATCTTAGGCCATCCTAGTACTAAAGTTTTGAATCAAGTTTTAAAGAAATGTAATGTTCATGTTCCCAATGCTTTGGCTAATGATAATACTGTCTGTGAAGCGTGTCAATTAGGGAAATCAAAGTTTCTACCCTTTCCTAATTCTATGTCTCAATCTTCTTTTCCTTTCGAGCTTGTTCATACTGACCTCTGGGGGCCTTCTCCAATTCAATCTTCTGGAGGACATCGCTATTATATCCACTTTTTAGATGATTACAGCCGATTTACGTGGCTTTATCCACTGAGACATAAAGGGGAAACACTGACAGTTTTCAAACACTTCAAAGCATCAATTGAGAACCAATTTAATATGAGAATTAAAGCCATCCAGTGTGATAATGGCACAGAGTTTAAACCACTCATTCCTATTGCTCAAGAAGAAGGAATTCAACTTCGATACACATGTCCGTATACGTCAGCGCAAAATGGACGAGCAGAACGGAAGCATCGACATATCGTAGAAATGGGACTGACACTCTTAGCTCATGCTCGCATGCCCTTGAAGTACTGGGTGGATGCATTCCAGATGGCAGTTTTCCTAATAAATCGTCTACCCACTAGTGTGCTGCAGGGTCAGTCACCCCTGTTCAAGCTTCGAAAAACAGAGCCCAGCTACTCAGAAATGAAACCATTTGGGTGTGCATGTTATCCATGCATGAAGCCTTATAATGCACATAAATTGGAATTTCGCAGCAAGAAATGTGTTTATCTAGGTCCTGCAAGCCAACAGAAAGGACACAAGTGTTTAAGCGAATCTGGCAGAGTCTTCATTTCGCGGCATGTAGTTTTTTCTACATTAGAATTTCCTTTCCACTCTGGTTTTCTACATTCAGCTTCTCAGCGAGCTTCAGAAGGCATTGATATGCCTTATGTGATTCAGATGTATTCAGATCAAAATGAACGATCTGTCATTAGTACACAGGGAATGGAGGAATCAGCAAGTCTGTCTCCATCGTCGAATGCACCAATAGCACCAGCGTTGTCTTCTCCCGTGGATGAACAACAGGCTCAATCATCAACAAACACTTCTGGATCCTTGTCACCATCCGAAAATGATCCAACTCCAATTAAGCCCATTCAGCATCATATGATCACTCGGGCCAAAAGTGGTATTACCCGGCCCAAATATCCATATGTTGGATTACTTAAAACGGAGGATCCGGTCACTCTGGCCAACAGTTCTGAGCCTCAGTCAGTATACGATGCCCTTTCTTCACCAGAGTGGTATACCGCCATGGAAAACGAGGTTCAAGCCCTGCATCGAAATCGCACTTGGATACTCGTACCATTCACAAATCAGAAGCTTGTCGATAGCAAATGGGTGTTTAAGACTAAGTTTCAGGCTGATGGCTCTATTCTAAAGCACAAAGCGCGTCTCGTAGCGAAAGGTTTTCAGCAAACACCTGGTGTTGATTTCAACGAGACTTTCAGCCCAGTAATCAAAGCCACAACAATTCGAGTAATCTTGATGCTGGCTGTTACTTGCAGATGGGAGATCCGCCAGCTCGATGTGAACAACGCGTTTCTCAATGGACACTTACAGGAAGAGGTCTTTATGCGACAGCCCGAGGGATTCATCGATAAGCAACGACCTACTCATGTATGTAAGTTAATCAAAGCGATCTATGGCTTACGGCAAGCTCCCAGAGCTTGGTTTGATAAACTGAGATTTACCTTGTTGAGCTGGGGGTTTACAAATGCTAGGAGTGATATTTCTCTCTTTATACTTCAGACAAGAAAATTGATCATCTTTGTTCTGGTCTATGTCGATGACATTTTAGTAACTGGTAACAATTCTGCCTATGTTAATAGCTTTGTGCACAAATTGGATACAATGTTTTCGTTAAAGGACTTAGGACCACTGTATTACTTCCTTGGTTTGGAAGTATATCGGGATGCAAGAGGTATCTATCTAAATCAAGCAAAATATACAATTGACTTGCTGAAAAAATTCAATATGTCTGATTGTGCTCCTGTTAGTACTCCAATGGTCACTGGTAGGCTAATCTCTGCTAATGACGGTGAAGTGTTAGATAATCCCACTGAATATAGACAAGCTGTGGGATCCTTACAGTACCTTACTACCACGCGTCCTGATATTGCTTATGCAGTTAGCAAGCTTAGTCAATTTTTTGCTCAACCCAGGACAAGCCACTTCCAGGCAGTTAAGAGGGTTTTTAGATATTTGAAGGGTACATTCAGTCATAGCCTACATATCAAACCAGTTAGCAATCTGCAGTTATTTGCATATACTGATGCAGATTGGGCCTGTGATGTTGATGATAGACGTTCTATGGCTGGTATGTGTGTATTTTTGGATAATACTCTGATTTCCTGGTCCTCTAAGAAGCAAAAAGTGGTGTCTAGATCCAGTGCAGAATCAGAGTATAGGAGTCTTGCAGATGGTTCAGCTGAAATTAAGTGGCTAAGTTCTCTATTGTCTGAAATTGGTTTATATTTAAAGAGACCCTCTATAATATGGTGTGACAACTTGAGTGCAAGTGCATTGGCCTCAAATCCTGTTCAACATGCTAGGAGCAAGCATATTGAAATTGATTTACATTTCATTAGAGATTTTGTTCAAAGTGGCTTGCTTAACATCAAATATATTCCTTCAAAGCTTCAAATTGCTGATTGTTTTACCAAGTCTCTGTCTCTACCACAGTTTCAGTTCTTGAAGAGCAAACTCGGTCTCGCAGTAGCTCCATCTCGTTTGAGGGGGAGTGTTAGATTATAATCTTGTATTAGAGAAGGGTATTTGTGTACATATGCATCGATTACAGTAGATTATTTTTCTGTTACGAATATGTATACGTGGAAGGCATTCATACGTTCTGTTATGATTTCCTGTAACTATATTCTTTCTGGAATACTGTATTGCACAGCATATATACATGAAGCTTCACCTGGGCTCTGTATCAATTGCCTCAGGCTTCAGTAATCTCGCTCCTGCTATATTTTCTTTCTTTGCATCTGCTGTATTTCTATCTGTTTGAAATTATGACTATACATTAGGCGTACAAGCATGTGCGTGCACCTTCCTACGCGTTATATCTTTGACCCATTCCAAACCTATCAAATGGATCACTGTGTGAACCGCCTGCCCACTGAAATCTTGTCATCACCTAAATATAGGTATTAGCTTATATATGAATATATAAATTAGATAAATTAATTTAAAGAAGAATGATAAATATAAGGTTAATGTATAAACTTTTTCTAGACTTTTTTGCCCATAAACAATATTGTTTCGAAAGTTTCAAAATGGAGTAATGTTGCTCGATCTTGTTAGCAAATTAGCATTACGTGAACCACTAACATTTTAATAGAAAAGAGTAATGTTGCTATTTTAAAACTTCCATAAGAACATTGCTTTAGGAAAACTTCTTGACCAAATTCACATATTAACTGTAAATATAAATATTTAAGGTGATATATCTAAATTCTTTAATTTTTTGTAAAAGGTTAACCCATGACTGAGTGCAAGGTGGTAATATTTTAAATTTAGTATCACTGCTCTCCAATTTCTTCATCTTTAGTTCTCCGCTTTATTTCTCCTTTCTTCATTATTTGTTTGTGCCGCAGTGTGGGACCTTTCAGCTGATTCTTTTGGAGTTAGAGAGGGGTGGGCAAGCACGATTTTCTGAAGTCTGCTTTCACCTTCTTTGCAGCCCCACTTCCAACGGTAATAATCATCTATTGCCCGCTTTGACAAGGCCGTAAAGGAAGAAAACAATGTTCCATCTTGACTTTGATTGTTTTAGCAATAGCTTTTGGAAATGTGAGATTTTTGAAAGGTCCAGGATTCAATCACCCAACCTGGAAAGCTCATCTTGTCTTCTTTGCTTGAATGGTCAACATAACTTTCAACAAAGCCCTGTTGTCTACCCTACCTCTTATTTTCTTCAGGTCTCTTTCACTAAGTCTTGCATGGTAATTTATCAAGTCAACCTGTGCCATCTAACAGTTCAATTCGGAACTGTGGATTATATACTGGGAAGAAGGTGGAAGCAGAATCAGGACTTAACTATTAAATAAGGCTCAAACAGTAGGGAATTATGGCTCTGGTTTTTGAGTTTCGTTTCCTCTTGATTTCTCACCTTTTACTTCTTCCAGTTAGGCATGGAAATGCGAGGAATGTTGAGTGTCCTAAATCTTTTAATTGTCGAGAACTTGGGAGCCTCCAGTTCCCTTTCACCAAGCCAGAATTGCCAGACTGCGGCTTAATGGTGGTTCATGGCTGTGATGATTCAAATCCAAGGGCAAATAAAACGATTGAACTGGAGAAGAATGGAAGACCATTCTTTCAGCTTAGTGGTGTCTATCCGCAGCAAAATTTTATTACGGTTTTTGACCCAGCTCTGCACGATCATTTGCGATCTAGTGGTTCTTGTGAAGCCTTCAACGGCAATATCTCAATTCCTGTGAGCTCTCCTTTGATTTCTTTTGATATTAGATACAACATAACCCTGTTTAAATGCAACCGCAAACACAATGTCAGCACCCCCACTGGTTTCATTAAACATTCTTGCGCAAGCTTCGATATCTATCATTACAACGAACTCCCTGATCTTAAACCTGACCAAAAAAGCCATTTCTCAGAATGTTCAGTTCTTGTGCTGCCACAAAAAGACCTGCCTGACAGCAAAGACCTTCAATCTTTCTTATCTGCTCAAATGACTTTGGACATACAATTATCTGATGCTTGTAACAAGTGTCATAACAGCAGGGGCCAGTGTCAACTTGACAGAAAGAATAACTTCTGCTGCATCGAAGGTACACTCCAAAAGCAAACCTTGTGTATATTCTTTCCAAATGATGGGGTCTATATATTTTTCGAGCCTCTAATGTGACCTGATAATTTCGAGGATACGTGAGATTGTGACAGATGATTTAAATTGTCCTTGACATGGTTGCACCAATTTGTGCCTTCAATTTACTAGGGTGTACTTCTTGCTTCCTAATTTTAAGTGACTTTCTTTGTAATCTAAGGCAAAAGCTGATATTTCTTGCTAACTTCATTATATATTTGATTATATTCTTATTCCTTAGTGTGACAATTAGAGATGGTCGGTTATTAAACTTTTCTGCTCTTCACTAATTCTTCAGACTCCTTTCCTTACCGGCATCGCCTAACTCCTAATCACATCTTAAAGTTTTTGGTTCTCAATTATGCTGTCCTATACTCTCTGGTTGTTTTAATTTTTACTTCTTAATACGTATTATTTTGATTGCAGCTGCACCTGATAGGAGTAAAATTTGGAAGCTGGCACTGGGACTTGGGCTAGGTAATACACAATGTTGTCTTATATTGTTTTATATAAACTTTAATAGTTGTTTTCTGATTAGTATATGTTGTTCTCTTGGTTTTATTAACTGCTTTTTTTCTTCCGTTTTTTCCCCAAAAGATGATGAATTAGAATTATGAGAGTTCTTCAATCATTCCTCTGATTAATGACATGTACGCTCTCAGCTAAACAATTTAAAATAACTCAACCAACAAAGTTCCAAGATGTTCTTCATTGGTTTTTCTTTCCTATTGCTTACTCCCAATTTAAAAATAATCACACTAAAAGTGGAAACTCCACACTTGCAGGTTTACTTATTGGACTTGTAGGCATTTTGATAAGTTGGTGGCTATTAGGCCGGTATCACAAACGAAATGGTTCATCTTCAGACGTCCAGTTGCAATTAACAGGAGATACTATTATTGATCCCTACTCCAATGCAGACCCAGAAAGGGGCAGAACCTACCTGGGGGTACCCCTCTTCTCTTACAAGGAGCTTGAGAAAGCAACAAATAACTTCGATCATTCAAGAGAATTGGGAAATGGAGGCTTTGGCTCTGTTTACTATGGTAATTCACTTGCGATTTTCTTTCCTCTTAAAGATATTGATTATTAGCTTGTCTTTTTCTGGGAAGGGAAGATTCTTCTGAGTTCTTGGCAATATTATCTCAGAGGAGAAAGGATGAGATATCATGTATGAGGAGGAAACAGAAATTTTATAGGTTTTCCAGAGTCTCCTCTGTGGTTCCTTTTTCCAAAGAGAAGCTTATATTGAAAAGAAAAAGTAATTTTTTGAGGTGACTCTTGCAAAGCTATTTCGTGTTCTATATAGTTTCTCTAAGGAAGAGCATTGGAATATTTATATATACATGTGCTATAATAATTTGTCATAGTTGAGGGTACATTACAGCTATGATTCCACTTGGTACTTCAAGTCGGGTCTTTCTTATGCCCACTAAATCAATATGCCTTTTCAGCTCTGAAGTAAAGATGCAATAGAATAAATGAGATGTACATGATTAGGCCCTTTTAGAAACATCTTCCATCTTGCTCATGACTTGTGTTTTGATTTTAAATAACCAGGAAAACTCCAAGATGGACGTGAAGTTGCAGTTAAGCGCCTATATGATCACAACTACAGGCGAGTAGAACAATTCATGAATGAAATTGAGACACTAACTCGCTTGCGCCATCGAAACCTCGTGTCACTTTATGGTTGCACAACATGTCATAGCCGCGAACTCCTCCTCGTGTATGAATACATTCCAAACAAAACGGTTTCTTGTCATCTCCATGGTGAGTTAGCAAATTCTGGTTTACTGCCATGGCCTGTAAGAATCAAAATTGCCAAAGAAACTGCAACCGCATTGGCTTTCCTCCATGCTTCTGACACCATTCATCGCGATGTCAAAACCAACAACATCCTCCTTGACGAGAACTTCTCAGTTAAGGTTGCGGATTTTGGGCTTTCAAGGTTGTTTCCTGATGATGTCACCCATGTTTCCACTGCCCCACAAGGAACACCTGGTTATGTTGATCCAGATTATCACCAATGCTACCAGCTTACTAGCAAAAGCGATGTGTATAGCTTTGGGGTGGTGCTTATTGAGCTGATATCATCTATGCCAGCAGTTGATATGAGCAGGCCTAGAGATGAGATAAATCTAGCAAATCTAGCTGTAAATAAGATTCAGAGAAGTGCATTTGGTGAATTGGTGGATCCTTGTCTTGGTTTTGAGTCAGACAGAGAGGTGAGGAGTATGATAATTTCCGTGGCAGAGTTGGCTTTTCAGTGCTTACAGAGGGACAAGGAATTGAGACCTTCCATGGCTGAGGTTTTGGAGATTCTTGAGAGAATTGAGAGTGGGAATGAGAAGTTTGATCATCTTGAAGAAGTGGATAGCCATTGTGCTGTGGGTATATTAAATAGCGGTCCTATTATTGATCCACCATCACCACCTTCACCGGATTGTGTTGAGACTGGATTGCTGAAAAGTATCAAGTCATTATCTTCACCTAAAGCTGTTACTGATAAATGGCATAGTGAGGCAACTACAACTCATGAAAGTGTCTAATAATCAACCAACCATCAAGTTGTATTTAAAGAATGATTGGTAATATCAACACATAATCGGTTTAGCGGTGTAAAACCCATTTAGATTTTTTTAGGTTTCAAGTTCAACTCCCAAAGGGAATATGTGTGCTAGGACGGGCAACCACAAACCTAAACCGGATTAGTTGGTTAATCGAATACCTAGTAAAAGGATCTGGATACCAGATAATAGTGTGATTGTATATAAAAGATTGACTTGTCCTAGATTACAAAGGTTAAGGGTGCAAGTATAATGAAAAATTCAAAGGTAGATTTTATTTACAAGAGAAAACTAGACTAAGATACAGTGAAAAAAAAAATCTATGAATGTTACTATATGGATATTAATGCTCAATATTTATTTGGGACGTGTGTGTATGCATATTTGTTTTTAGTTTTAGTTTTTGTTTTTCTAATGTGAGCACACATTGATTTTTTTTTTTCCCTTTCATTAAATAAATACTCTGTCCTTGACTTATACAAGAGGCTACAAAAATTTGATCATGAAATGAGATAGGTTCATGTTGGGCTAAAGAGGAACGTTACAAAATAGCCGAGATGGAAGCACGCTTTTGTATGTGTATGGCTCTGTATTTGTTTTTGAGTTCGGAAATCAGAGGTTAATTAAAATTTATATTGTTACAATGTGATTTATGTTTGAAAGTTATTTTCATACAAATGGTTGTAGGAAAATAAAAAATGATTGGAAAATTTTAACTAAAAACACGGTTTGACGTGTAATTATTAAAAACACAAGTTTGTAAACTAAAATCCATAAATCTATTTATATAAATATAAAACAAATAAAAAGGGAGGAAAAACAGCTGATATTCGTTTAGCTACCCTTAAATAAAACAGAGCACATATTTTTAGCATTATTTAATGCCTTTATTATAACTAATTTTTAAGAAGGACCACAGTTATATCCTTAAAAAAAATACATAAAGAGTCCGTTTGGCAATGCGGTAGAGAAATATTTTTACACAAGCTGAGACAAATATGTGAAGGAAATTATCTCGTTTTACGAAAAACACTGTTGAACGTGTTTATGGGTATAAGTTAAGCGTTGCTAAACGCTCCCATTAATAGTTCATAAGAACTTATCAAATATTATTACATGTGGCTACTAATAACTTGCTAGATATTGTAAATGATAAGTTGAAGTAACTCATTAATAGTTCATAAGAACTTATCAGATATTATTTTTCTTACTTAGGTTTAATTAATTTTGATTCTCCTTTTTTTTTCTTTACTTCATTCAAGACACTTGTCCTCCTATTATACACTTCATATGTCTGTGTAGTGGTGGTCCTATTATAAGCTTCAGATTAGGACTTGCATGCACAAAAATCATCTTCAATACCAAACGCACTCCCCAATGTCACAGAGGAAGAAAACAAGTAATCTTCTATCCATTGGTCGGTTTGACCATGTCACAAAGGAAGAAAACAACCAATCTCCAAAAATAATCTTCAATATCTTTTTCGTCCAATCCATTGGTCGGTTTGACCAAGTCACAAAGGAAGAAAACAAGTTTCAATTTGAATTTGATGGCTTGAACGGTAAACTTTTGAAAATATTTATGAGCAACATCATCTCACATAAATTGATCATATATATATATATAAATAATAATTTGACTTTATTTAAAGATTTAATATGCCCTTTTCATTCTTATCTCTAATTAATTATACATCTTGTATATTTTCTCATTTATTCTCATTCGTATCACACTTAAGTATATTTAAAAAGAAGTTACATTTTTTATGTATTTATTGATCTTAACTAATATTAACCATCTAATTTAAATAATTATTACTTATAAAAATGACCATTCTTAGTATGAAAACTCTTTATGGGTCCAAGATTCAGAGGCCAACTTGAGATGCAAAATTTATCTTAAGCTTCTTTGCTAGAATGTTCAACATAACATTCAACAAGACCCTACTGACCCCTCTGCCTAGCCACCTACGCCATATTTTTCTTTCTAGTCTTTTTCACCAAGTCTTTCCTGGTCATCTTCCAAGTCAACTTGTGTACCAAATAGTTCCAAGTAGGAACGAGCTTATACCTTGGGGGAGAAGGTCGAAACATGGTTACTCCAAACTAAACTATCATTAGATAGTAAAGACTCTTGCTTTAGTTCTTAGTGTTCTGCTCACGAAGTGGATGATCATGGCTCTGGTTTATGAGTTTCGTTACCTCTTGATCTTTCACCTTCTACTTGTTTCATCCTTATATGACAGGCAAGCCATAATAAGTGTCCTACATCATTTAACTGTGGAAATCTTGGGAAAATCCAGTTCCCTTTCACCAAGGTAGAAAGGCCAGGCTGTGGCTTAATGATGGTTCAGAATTGTACTGATGATCCAAATCCATCTTCACATAAAATGATTCAACTGGGCAAGAAGAGTGAAGAACAACTCTGGCAGCTTACCGGCGTCTTTCCAAAACTACATATGATTACAATTTTCAACCAAGATTTACACAGTCGCTTACAATCCAATGGTTCTTGTGAGGCCTTCCACAAGAATATCAGTATTCCTCAAAACCCACCTTTTATCTCTTCTGATGTCAAATATAACATATCACTCTTTAAGTTCCACCAACACCTCAATACAAACCTAAGCAGTAGTCTTTCTCCAAACTCAGCCTTGGTCTCTTTTCAGATCCTAAATATTAAGACTATGATCAAATGTGGTCACTGGAACAATGTGAGTCACACCACTGGTTTTTCCGAACATGTGTGCGCTGACTTTGATGTCTATTGTGAAGGCTCATCCAGGCCTAAACGTAACAATAATTTTCAGAAGACAATTGGTTCATTCCCCAATTGTTCACATCTTGAGCTTCCAAGAACAGAAATGTCTAATAATACGATGATCACCTTCTGTCATTCTTAAATAGTCAAGTTGTTATTCAAGTACAATGGTCTCATGATTGTGATAAGTGTTAAACCTCTTGGGAGGCCAGTGTTTTCTTGGAGCCAACAATGAGTTTTACTGTAAAATTGGTAAAAGGTTTTTGCTTTTACACACACAAAATACATTTGATAAAAGCAGTATATATCATACTTGTTGTTTAGCTAACTTCATTTGATGTTTTGTCTGTTAACCAGCAGAGAACACAAGTAGGGACTACAAGCTAGGATTTGGACTTGGCATAGGAGGTGATTGGCATACTTTTTTATTCCCCATGCATCTTAACGACTTTATCATACTTTTCTGATATGTGAATTTTTTTTCCTGCTCAAGTTTATATCAGTAAAGAATTTGTGAAGCAGTTCTGAAATTAGAGAGAACAAAACAGAGAGTATTGACAGAAACAGAGAAATCATTTACACTTTTATAATTGATGCTAATTTTGAATACTACTTTTAGTTTTTAATATAGGATTTAGCTACAAATTTGTGGTCGGGTATTAAGAAAATTAGTTAAGTTAGTTATTTATAACAAATTTTTATTAGTTTTCTCAAAATAATATTGTAAATCATGTGTTATAAAATTATATTTTAATGAAAACCTCTTACTATGTGTAATTAATAGAAATACTTTAAAAAAATTATAAATTTGAGAGTAAAATGAACTGAGATATTATATTTAAATCAAAACAAATCACTTATCTAGCTCCTATGCTTAGAACCGAAGCAGCACCATTTAAGAAAAGGCTTTTTTCCCCTGAAAAAAAAAATTGAATTTCAACCTGCCTTGAGAAGATGAACTAATTCCAAATTCCAACCTTTACTAGAAGAGTCACTAATAATTAGAATCACCAATACCTTTCATGTATATACTATTACCATGAATTTAAAATACAGGAGTTAGATAAAAAATTTTATTTTAATTCTAAATATAAAACCCCCGAGGTAATATCAAAAATTTTATCTTGTGCAACTCCAACCCTGTGAAGCCATGCACACTTTCACCTTAAATTCCTCAGATGAATATGAAGTAACGAAGTTATCTCAATATATTTTTACTCTTCCAATTCCATTACAATGGACTATAATTGAAAAGTGGTCAGTCTCATCATGACTGATGTGGGATTTAATTTCTCCATGTGCAGGATTATTTGTTGTACTTATAGTCATTCTGATAATTTGTCAGCTACGTCAAAGATTTTACAAGCAAAAACTTGCATCTTCAAGCCTCCAAATGCAATCAACAAACAATAATGAAAGGGTTCCTTCCTCAAATGCAAACATAGAAAGTTGCAGAACTTACTTGGGGTTACCTCACTTCTCTAGTGAGGAACTTGAAAGGGCCACCGATAATTTTGACTGTGCAAGAGAACTTGGAACTGGAGGCTTTGGCATTGTTTACAACGGTAATTATATTGTTTCCTCCAGTGCCTTTTTACGGGGGGATATCACTACGAGGTCCTAAACAAACAAGGTAATTACAAAAAAGTCCCAATAATAAGTGAGCACATAGACTTGTTCTTATGTATTGCATTGGAATTTGTCATTGCATGCAGCTTCTTGTTTGTGAGACTTTCCAGTGATTGTTACACTCCTTGAGATTTTATTGTAATTTCTCCTTTTCAGTCGAGTAATGAGAAGAAAATACTTGCAAATGTATTTATAGATTATCTATCAACTAAGTTCTTAACTGATAGGGGAATTTAAACTCATCACTTTGTGGGTCATGAGCCACTCATCAACTAAGTTCTTTTCTAGGTAAAAGGTTTCTTCAAAGTGATGTTTTGCCTAAAAGAGAGAGACTTCTTAACTTGTGTTTTAATCTTGAATGGCTAGGAATTCTGCAAGATGGACGAGAAGTTGCAGTGAAGCGCCTTTACGAGCACAATTATCGACGAGTAGAGCAGTTCACAAATGAAGTCAATATCCTCATTCGGTTACACCATAGAAACCTCGTATCTCTCTGTGGTTGTACTTCATGTCACAGTCGAGAACTTGTACTCGTCTACGAATACATTCCAAACGGCATCGTTTACTGTCATCTTCATGGTGAGCCAGCCAATCGTTGTCTACTTCAATGGCCTATCAGAATCAAAATAGCCATAGAAACTGCCACTGCATTGGCCTACCTCCATGCTTCAGACATCATCCATCGTGACGTCAAGACCAACAACATCCTCATAGAGAACAACTTTTGTGTGAAGGTTGCAGATTTAATTTTGGGCTTTCGAGGTTGTTTCCAAATGATGTCTCCCATGTTTCCCCAGCTCCACAAGGGACATCTGGTTATGTGGACCCAGAATATTACTAGTTTTACCAGCTTACCAGCAAAAGCGATGTGTACAGTTGTGGGGTTGTGCTTATTGAACTAATATCATCTTTGCTTCATGTTGACATTACAAGGAAGAAAGATGAGATTAACTTGGCCAATCTAGCGTTGAAGAAGATTCAACAAAGTGCATTTGGGGAGCTAGTTGATCCTTCGCTAGGGTTTGAATCTGATAATGAGGTTAGGAAGATGATGATTTCTGTGGCAGAGCTGGCTTTCCATTGTTTACAAAGGGACAAGGACTTGGATGAGGTTTTAAGGTTTCTGAAGAGGATTGAGAGTGGAAATAATGAGGAGGTTGATGATCAAATAGAGGAAGTGGATGTTCATGATTTGGGATTCCCACAAAGAGAAGCTTCATATTCTCCATCACCATCTTGACCGGATTGCGATGAGATTGGATTATTGCTGAGACTTGAGAAGAAGTACAAAATCATCGCCTTGATCTAAAATTAATGTCGCGCACAATGAGTCAGGAATAGTTCATGTGAATGCCTAGTAATTACTTGTAGTTAAATTGAAGAATAATTTATATCCTACGTGTGATAGCAATAATTAATAAAGGTTGATGAGAAGGAATATATACCTGTACATATAAAACATAAATATTGATAAAATATCCTATGTTACATTTACCATTTATTCCTATATTGATAAAATAAGGAAATGGTTACATCACAGTGAAATCAGAACAGTTTATTGAAAACAAAGTTAGTAAATAAACTGGTGGAGATGATAGTTTAAGGATTAGTGACTTATATTGATGTGAATATGGAATTAGACCGATTATAAACAATATTTAGATAAAAAGCATCAGTATATTATATATAAGCGTATAGAACATTCACGTATAAACCATATATAATCTAACAAAATAGAATTACTAAAGTTTAAATATGGTAGACTGCTAGTTTTTTAAAAACTCATACTCGATAAGAAAATATAAAAAATATAAAATCTAACTCTTTTAAACCATCCACAACTCTCAACCGGATGTGCTAAGCCGTTGGTTTTTTATACCATGGGCGAAGCTGGAGCATCAGCGAACATAATGGGCTGGGCTTTATGAAAGCAAATCCCAAGAAGGATTCAGCTCTTGTTATGGATGGGCCAACTCGGTTCATTATGACCGGGTCGCACTTGGACCTTTTTAGTCGAGGAATGAGAAGAAAATTCCGCTTGAGATCGTAACATTACAGACAGAAGTTTCACTCTCTTTGCCCGTTCATTGGAATGTTGAACAAGTCAGAAAATGAGAAAGCAAAATCATAGACCTTGACATTGACTTAAATGCGCGTGAGAAGCTTTTAAGGTGGAAAATGGTTCTTATACGTCAAACAAGATGGTACGTGTCGCATAGCCAAACTAGACTTAAAATTCGATTTTCTCGCAAGCACTTGTCATCAAGTCTTCGGGAGTCATAATCCCAAATCAACTGCAAATGAAGCAGTTCGAGTAGCTGATATAAATATAATAATAATGGCAACACAGTCCGATCATAATTCATAGTTTTCTTGCTCGGGGATCAATGGCTTCACCTTATGTATTTCGTTTCTTCTCGTTTGTTCACTTTGTACTTATTCTTCTCTCAGCTGGGTATGCAAATGGGAAGCATCATGATGATGATAAGTGTCCTGCATCTTTTGATTGTGGAAATCTTAAGAGCCTGCGCTTCCCTTTCACCAAGCCTGAACTGCAACACTGTGGCTTTATCACAGTCCACGGTTGTGATGGTGATCCATCTTCATCTAAAAGGATTCAACTGGAGAAGGATGGAACACTATTACCTCTTACTAATGTGGTTCAGCAGAAGGAGGATAATCTCATCATCACAGTTTCTGACCTAGATTGGCACAGTACCTGTGATGAAGATTTCAAATATAACATCATGTTGCCTCATTCTCCTTTGGCTTCCTTCCGTACCAATCACAACGTAACCCCCCTGTATAGATGCAAAAAGCTCCACGACCACCAAATCAACCATCCTGCTCGTTTCAAATGTCATGCCTGTTCTGACTTCGATGTCTTTTGTTACGACTCACACTTGTTTCATCCTACTCCTCCTCGTCCGATTGATCTTGACCAGACACAAACCTGTATTACTGATTGCTCCATTCTTCCGCTTCCTTGTAAGAACCTCACATATACCAAAGATTTTTCATCATTCTCATGTGAAATAGATATTGAAGTGCAGCTCTCTGATGATTGTGATGCCTGTTACAACCACAAGGGAGGTAACTTCTACTGCTGCAGAGGTATATATTTACACATACACACGCACTCTTTACGATACATTACACACACACACACACTTTTTCCATATATATGATGAATTCCTTATTTTTTTTTCCATTCATTTATGCGACCTACTATTTATTTTAATTTGTACAATTTTCGGATGCAGACACTGTCCTTTGAGGGTTTTTCTTTTCTTTTCGGTGTTTTGGTGTACCTTTAAGGATGGCCTTGCCTTTTTTCAACATACACACTCATATTTGTGTGTGTGTGTGTGTGTGTGTTATACTTTAACTGATTTTCCTGTTATCGTTGGCACAAGTTTGGCTCCTCAAATGGCTACATAGATCTTAGAGCCTTGATAATTAGAACTGAGGACACATTAGAGCTTCCTTCCACATAAAACCTTGACAAATTTGATTCCGATAGATATTTTGTGATTGCTTACGAAATTCGGCCTTTTCACTTCCGTTCTAAAAAAAGGGCGTGAATATAGATGACGTAAATGCTATCATTTGTAGTAGTGTTCAACACATGATTTATTCTCTCATCTCGAGCTGCAGAGAAGAAGAACAGGCTGCTGAAGAACTTGGGCTTGGAGGTAATGTTACGATTATCTTTTAAAAGCTTTTTTAAAGATGTCTTGAAGTTACAAGGTCAATTGTGTTCAACTTTGTTTTCAGGTACAATAATAGATTATAATTTCGAAGTGTTCATAGATAAAGTGGGGATCTTGTGTGTGTGTTTGTGTTGTGCAGGTTTATTGATTGTACTGATTGGCTGTCTGATCATAATTTGGCGGCAACGTAAGCAACAAAACAAACACAAACATGCATCTTCAAATGTGCAGTTGCAATCAGCAAATAATGATATTGAAAGTGGCATGGCTTGCTTTGGGATACCCGTCTTCTCTTACGAGGAGCTTGAAGATGCAACAGATCATTTTGACCGTTCAAGAGAACTTGGAAGTGGAGGCTTTGGCACTGTTTATTATGGTAATTAAGCATCACAAAGTAATTTTTATGCAATTATACTCTTACAAGTTTTTTTTAATAGCACTTAGCACCCTAAACTTAGAATACTAAGTGTTGATTAGGGTGTTGGATGCATTCAAAATTACTTTAAGATATTAGTGCTAGTAAAAAAAAATACTTTAAAATGTTGAATGTATAATAAATTAGTATATGATATTAAGTGTTGCTACTTTCAATTCTAATTATACAAGCTAGACATTATTTCATTTTGATCATAAATATGATATCCTAATTGACATTGCTTCTCAAATTTATAATTTTGCATCAAAATATCTGTATAGATTGCATATAGCTAGCTAGCAAGGGGGTTTCCATCGGAAAATAATTTATATGTTCATGATTACAAAAAATAATATTAGGGAAACCAATTCAAATTTATTAGATATAACTAATTTCACTAGTTACTTTAATACCCACATATTATTTAATTATCTAACTCTTCTAGTATATTAATTAATCACGGGATGGAATATTAAAAAAGTTTCTTCACAATGGATGCTGTACTTAATCCTTTCTTTAATGAAACAGATTATTGACGGGCTTGTGTTGTTGATGTCGAATAACCAGGAAAATTGCTTATTCCACATTACCTATCAAATTTATAATTTTTCCTTAAAATATTCATATAGATTGCATATAGCTAGAAAGGGAGTTTGCACCGGAAGATAATTTATATGCTCATGATTAAAGAGAATAATATTAAGGAAACCAATTCAAATTTATTTGATATAACTAATTTCACTAGTTACTCAATATCCACGGATTATTTAATTATTTAACTCTTGCAATCTATTAATTATGGGATGGAGTATTAAAAAAAATTATTCATGATGGATGCTGTACTTAATCCTTTCTTTAATGAAACGGATTATTGATGAGCTTGTGTTGTTGATGTCGAATAACCAGGAAAACTGGGAGATGGACGTGAAGTTGCAGTGAAGCGACTATATGATCATAACTACAGACGAATAGAACAGTTCATAAATGAAGTAAACATCCTAACTCGCTTGCGCCATCGAAACCTTGTCTCTCTCTATGGCTGCACTTCTCGCCATTCCCGAGAGCTTCTTCTCGTCTACGAATAAATCTCAAATGGAACCCTTTCCTGTCACCTTGATGGCGAGCTAGCCAATCGTGGCTTACTTCCATGGCCTATCAGAATCAAAATAGCCATAGAAACTGCATCTGCATTAGCTTACCTTCATGCTTCTGACACAATTCATCGAGACGTCAAAACCAACAACATCCTTTTAGACAACAACTTCTGTGTTAAGGTTGCAGATTTTGGTCTTTCTAGGTTGTTCCCCAACGATGTCACCCATGTTTCTACTGCTCCACAGGGGACACCTGGTTACGTCGACCCAGAATATTACCAGTGTTATCAGCTTACTGGCAAAAGCGATGTGTATAGTTTTGGGGTTGTGCTTATCGAGCTGATATCATCTTTGCCTGCAGTTGATATTACAAGGAATAAAGATGAGAGAAACTTGGCGAATCTAGCGGTGAAGAAGATTCAAGAAAGTGCATTTGGGGAGTTAGTTGATCCTTCGCTAGGGTTTAATTCAGATGGTGAGGTTAGGAGGATGATAGTTTCACTTGCAGAGTTGGCTTTTCAGTGTCTACAGAGGGACAAGGACTTGAGGCCTTCCATGGATGAGGTTTTGGAGATTTTAAGGAGGATTGAGGGTGGGAAGGAGGGACAAAATCGTGTAGAAGAAGTGGATATTCATGGCGGTGAGGTCAATTATGGGATTTCATGCAGTGGCCCATTATTATTTCCACCATCTCCTCCTTCACCAGATTGCGATGAAGCTATATTGTCGAAAACTACGAAGTCGCCAGGGCCTCCATCCACCAAAACTAGTCACTCATGAAGGCAAGAGAAAAGGCACTTTTGCTTCTTCTTTTTTTATTGAACACAACTCTCATCACATGTTCACATGGGACAATGGAAAATCACTTATAATAAGCCCATTCAAAAAAGCACTTGTGGGGTTTGGTTGAGTATATTTTTTTTTAGTAATTTTGATTTGGATGGGATATATATATATAATAAGGGTGTTGTCATGTAAAGCTTAAAAATGATTTTTTTGAAGGGTAGTTGAATTATTTAATGGCTTATCTTTATTTTTTAATGATCATATACACCAAATCACATTGATGGCGAGGCTTTGCAGATGTAAACATTTTAAAGTATATTTTGTTGGTGAAACTAGTTGGAGTCTTGTGAGAAATGAGTTTTATATGGATTAGTATAATTTTTAATAAGCAATGCTTAAATTCATTTCATTGCTTTGTGAATATTAGGTGCATTTAGACCCGTCGAACCAAATGTTGTGCTTGTTGAGAAAAGTTTATTTACTCCTCAAAAGTACGTTCAACAGTGTTTTTCCGTAAAACAAGTCTCCTCCACATATTTACCTCGGCTTACGTAAAAATACTTCTCTACCACGTTATCAAACGGATACATTATATTATCATAAAAGTTAATTGGAGAATTTTAAACACGATACTCATATCACTCCACTTTTATTTGTACGGCAAGACAGATTTTTAGAAGGAAAATAAGATCTAGTGATCAAAATCAAATTATTATTAAACTTTAGTAGACTTATCATCAGATTTTAATTTAACATACCGTTCTAGAACTTTTTATTTTTGTTTAAACGTTTATGAATATATTTTGGTAAACTGAGTTTTGTTTTTCTCAAAGCCAAATCCATTTTTTATTTTCTTCAGAAAATACTTTGGGATTCAAAGATTTAAAAAAGTGAACGAAGGTGGAGTTTGAATTCAAGATGAAAAATAATTAAACCCTTGTGCGAGAACAATGAGCAAGAACCAGACATGCACGTATCATAATCACAAGGCTGTCCCATGTCATAATGTTTCTCTCAAGCGTCTTTGACCAAGTCTTCCTCCATTCATTTTTCAATTCAAGTTTTCGTATCAAATGGTTCAAGACGAGGAGACATAGTGAAGAAAAGCGTGCTCGTTTAATAATTAAAACACAGACTTGCATTGGATAATCAGCTTCTTTGGGGATTTTGAGATGATTGTGTTTCCAAATTCATCATTCTTGAATTTTAAAATAAAATGAAGATATCTGTAATTTTTTTAGCTAAACAAATGTAACATTCTAACAGAAGTAGTCATGATCAATGCTAGAGTTAGGAAAACGGGTTGGACCCACGGGCCCAACCTGTCTAACCATGGTGGGCCCTGTTCAACCCACAGGTTAGATGGGTTGAGCCCATGGGTTGCGAGCTGTTTTTAATTTTTTTAAAAATACATATTTTATATTTTTTATCTTTTTCATCTTAATACTTTTTTACAAAGAAAAAAATAATATTAAATTCTATTTTTAAAAAATTATTAAAAACTTATTGATAATATTGAAAAGATAATCATGTAAATATGCTAATAGAAAAAATTGAATAAAAAAATAAATTTATTTTTATTTTTTAAAAAAACAAAAGTTGACCCGCAACCTACCATGACGGATTACATGTTGCAATTTGCAACACGTTGGGGTGATGGGTTGTGGCGGGCTGGCCCGCCCAACCTGTGTGGGTCAGCCCGCAACCCACGGGTTGGTTTGAATTCACACCCCTGATCAATATATTATTAGACATTAAATTTAATCATTTTTCTCAAGAAAAATTCAAATTTTGATTCACCACAATTTAACCGATTAACCCTTAGTTCAGATTCAATGAGGGAATGTGAGTGTATACATACATGATGAGCCTAGGTCCCAACGTACTTTTCAGAAAAGGAATTAGGGCCTGTTTTGACTCGGCCAGACCGATCCCTTGTTGAACCAGGCCACACCTGGGCCACCCACAAGTAACCAAAAAAGAAGCCCCCCGGGCCCCTCTATGTAATTTCTTTACCTCTTCCATTACGTTACTGCGTCTTATAATTTGAAAGCGATCACATGATCAGTGATCACATCTAAATTGATCACTTTCTCCTCTTTTGCAGGTTCATTAATTGGACTTGTATGCTTTCTAACAATAATTTGGTTGCTGCTGGAACAGCAACACAAACAAAAATGTGCATCTTCAAGCCTCCAATTGCAATCAACAAACAATAATTTAATTGACCCCAACCCTTGACATTGATCTAGAAAGTGGCAGTTGTTTTGGGATCTCCCTCCTCACGAAGAGTTTAGAAAAAGCAACAAATAATTCTGATATCATCCACTGCGATGTCAAAACCGACAATATTCTCCTAAGCAACAATCTGTGTTAAGGTTTCAGGTTTTGGACTTTCACGGCTGTCCCTTGTCCATGTCACACAAGTTTCCACTACCCTACGAGGGAGCCCTGGTTATATTGACCCAGACTCTCACCAAGGCCACCACCAACTTACTAGAAAAATTGACGAATATGGCCTTGGGGTTGTACTCGTTGAGTTGATATCATCTAAGCCAGAAGTTGATATGATCAGGCCTAAAGAGGAGAAAATTCTGGCAAATCTAGCAATAAAGAAGATTCAGAAAAGTACATTAAAAGAGCTAGTTGATCCTTCTCTTGGTTTTGCGTCAAGTAATGAGGTTAGGAGGGTGATAGTTTTAGTGGTAGAGTTTGCTTATTTATGTTTTTGCCCTCAAAATGGGTTTTGGGCCTAATTCATTAAGAATGACCTATATTCCAACAAAGAAGATACACGAAAACGAAATATGTCAGGCTCCGTTCTTTTTCAGTATTACATGTGGAAAAGGACATGAAGTGTCCTAAAAATCTTGGTTATTCCATTGATCCATGGATGATTGAGTTCAAAGAAAGGAAGAGAGCCAACCCATCAATTGTATCCTGATGAAAAAGAAAAAGGACACAGAAAACCCTTCCCAATTCACAAAACATGCTCTGTTTCTCAAGGGTTCTTCATAATCATTCTGTGCCTTAGACAAAGTATACAGATCAACCAAAAACAGTCCAACTTAAGACATGAAACCTAGATATCCCTGAGCAAAGTCTGCTGATTTATTTGAGACAGAAAAACTTTTGAACACCATATTTATCACCCTACTTTTATTTACAGCAAGACAGATTTTCTAGGGAAAATTATATCTAAGAATCAAAATTATTATTAAAGCTTAAAATACTTAATTATCATATTTTAACATATGCTACAATTGTATTTAAAATTTAATTGATTAATTAAATATTTTAAGAAAATACACTTGTGGTCTAATCTGATTTTACATGGGACAACGAATTATGGGAATGAGCAAAATGTCTTCATCCATATATATGGAATTTGTTAATCTGGTTTTTTCATATAACTTACCAAATTCAATTAAAATATGTCCTGCGGTGTTAAATTTCCCCCGCTAATCATATAAAAAGAAGTGAAACATCCGATGTGAGTGGGTCTGGTTTTTTTATAAGCAATGACAAGTACAAGTTGATGATGGCCGGCACTGTTTATTTTTTTTTTTTGTAGCTGTTGATTGTTTTCTTCTTTTTTTTCCATGGCAGTTCATGAATATTTATTTAATTTTTTTTTTCCCCATTTTGACTTCACATTGAAAACTTGTTATTGATGGATTGGTTTCATATTGAAGGCGTAAGACCGAAAACGAAGAGCTGTTAGACTTTTTTTCGTTTTTCTGTCTCACATTCTTAAAAGGCATAAAGTCCTTTTCCGAGATCTTTGGCCAAACCATTGATGATCGGATCTCTGTCCTCTGTTTTTGAAATTACAGAGAAAGAAAAAGAAGCAAACCATCAATTGTGTCATGGCATGAAAAGGAAACAGAACACAGAAAACCATTTCCAAAACTGATCACGCTCTGCCCCCCAACCCTGAACTCATAATTCCCTTTGTTCCCTTTACAATCATAACTCAATTCAAATTCAAAGTCACTGAAACTCAAACAAGTACGTTTAAGACAGCCTTTAGACATTGAAACCACACCAAGTACGCAGACTAGCACTCACAGAGAGAGAGAGAGAGATACTCACCAGGAAATGGCGACGCTTCAGAAATTCAAGCTTTTCGCAATGCAGTGTGGCAGGGCTGGGAGCCCTACACGGAGCCCAAGGGCAAGCCCAATGGTTCAATTCCGCAGGCGGAAAACCACTCTGCGGATGCTACTAAATCGAAACACGGGCCGCCAGTCACCACCAAGGCGGCGAAATTCGCCGATTGAGAAGAATCACCTGTTAGGTGCATCAGGGGAGAAGGAGAAGGGTAAACGGAAACTGATGCGACGCAACTCTTTGAAGGAACTCTTCGTGTCTTCGCCGCCAAAAGAAGAAACCAGGGAGGAGATTCCGACGAGGGGGTTAGATTCGGTGGGGACGGTGGTTGGTCTTGGTGGTCCGGTTATATGGAGCAATGGACCCGGGTCACCCAAACCGGTTTGGAGGGGCTTTCGAATCCGGTTGTTGCTGAAGAGAGGTTGGCGCCATGGGCTAGATACCGTTTTCGAGTAATAAAATTTTATGGCGCTGTGGATGACCGTCTTGTTTAACGAAATGACTGTAAAAGTTAAATGTACGTTCAACAATTTTATTATGTAAAATAAGATAATATCATTTACATATTTATTTTGATTTACGTAAAAGTATCTTAACTGTTTTTCTAAAGGGTACAATGTTTCTGAATTACGATACAGTTAATATTAACTTCAGTATCCACCTCACAAATCACCCGAAATCAGCTTGTTCACTTTTTTTTCTTCTACCAAAGGTGATATGCATGCAATATGTTACGCATCAGCATATTTCATTGCTTAAATAACAGAAGTCCAAATCTGTACTTAGCTTCTTTGTTTTTATTTTATAGATAATTACAATATCAATATTTAAATTTTGAAATAAAATATTTTGTATCTTTGAGTCTTTGGTTACTAGCCTAATGAACCAATCTCATATTCCAACTTCTCTTGATATACATACGTTTGTTCTTTGTATTCCTTATTTCAAATTCTCTAATGTATGATCATGACTCATGTGCCTTAATTTTTATTTGAATTTATAGTTAAACGATAAACTTTCAATAATATAGCATGTGTAATTAAAGAATTTGGTATAATGAATATAAATAATTTGAGTTAAGTATTTTCCTTTTTTTTTTTAGCTCTATAGATATTCTTCTTTTGAAGATGATTCTGTTCTTGGCTGATAAGTGTTAAATATGGGCGCTTCGCCGGTACCTTCTAATAGATCCTCTAAGCTATGCCTTTGTATAATAAACTCTCTAAAAACTCTCATGGAATACTTCTTATGAAGTTATGTTCACTGAATACTCGTCTGTTGCAAGATGTTGGGATGCGGGGCAGTTTTAGGCTTGTTTGGTTAGCTCGTTTGGACAATCAAAATCCATTCATACGCTTACCGAGACCAAATTTCTCTCACATATTCACCTCGGAATCTGTATTCGTTCTCCCAATGGGCTATCCAAACAATTCCTTTGTTTGTTATTACCATCCTTTGTTAATGTGAAATTCCGCTTCCATCTAAAATAAATAAAATATTTATCATAATTATTTTTATATAATTTAATCAAGAAAATATTTGAAAACTGCCTAGAGAAATTCATTTTTTTGGGGGCTGTTGTCATTATTAAATTACATTGCAAGTTGACATTTTTTTGGGCCATGGGTTGAAGTTGACTTTCCTAACAAGCAACATTCCATTGGGCTGTACCAAAAAAAAAACATTCCATTGGGCCATCATAAAAGACAAAAGTTTGTTCTCCAGAAAATTCAACGCACTCCATGGCATCAAATAATTGAGGTTTACTTTTCACCCACAGATTGCACTAAGAATATCTTCTGACATGACTTCTTGGTAAGCAATTTTGGAAATCAAGATGCTTCAACCTAACCTTCCTTTAACATCTGGTAAGAAGAATAAAAAAGTCTTTATTGTAGCAATCTACGGGTATGTTTGGGAATTCCATTGGAAAACGGAATTTACAGATTCCGAGATATTTTACGAATTTCAAGATAGTTTTTATGGATTTCGAGATATTTTTTATGGATTTTAAGATAATTTTATCTCGATTTACGTGCATTGTTGAGAAAACGGTGTTTCCAAACAAGCCCTATATGTAATACTGAGCATGGGACCTTCTAAATTAGAAGATTCCACAAATTGAGTCTATGAGATGAGTTTTCTTCCTTTCTGTGACGTTTTGGATAAGTTAAGATAGCTCAAACCGGGTTCAGGGTCAAAGAAAATAGTCCAACTTCATCCATTTTATACTTCAGAATAGCTTTAATCTTATTCAACCACTCTGTTTTTGGGCCAGCACACTGCATCATCATGTTGAATCAAGCAGACAGCCAGTTCCAGAGGTGGCCCCAACTTATTACAAATAAAATCAATAAATCAAAAATAAAAACGAGAAATGAGACTACAGAAAAATAACAGAACTCCCTATCAGTGTCTAGATAGCTGCTCTTTATTTAAAGCTATTTTATTAGACTCAGATGGTGATTGCCTCCAGTCTCTGTTGTTTCCGAATTTCATGTCACTGTCTTTTTGCTGTGGAAGCTAAGGTGATCATCTGGTTTACCAGACCCTTGTGAGTACCCCATGTCCTGAGGTACAACACGTTGCAGAAACCTGTGTATCATCTCAAAGCTGGTGAATGTAATTACAGCTGATGGAGTTGTTCTTAGTAAATTGGTCGCGCAACCTCGATAGAAGCCAGGAAGGCCTTCGGTATGGAATACTTTCCTGGAACAGTCAACAAGCCCGGCGTACTGGGCCCCGGCGCTTTTGGCCTGGCCTTGCTCCTGCAGCCTTGCACGTATCACCTAGGAAAGTGACATTAAGAAAATAAAAAGAAATTTTTAAAACTACAGAGCTACTGCCGATGGAGATCATCCAACAATTTAGCCAGGCTTGCCATACCTCATGTGGATAAGTCATTACAGAGGCAATTACTTTTGAAATTGAGGATGCAATGGCAACCTTTCCCGGACCAAGTTTGTCAACGGTTGTATCATCTGAAGTATTTCGAAATTTTCAATAATCAGCAATGTTTCAGGAAGAGAGAGAGAGATTCATTTGCTCCAAGAAACAGATGAATATGTAAACAAATTTGTGTTATCAAAATTACCCTTTTTCGCCATGTATAACTTGATCTTTTCGTATGCAGGGAATTGGATCGCAACATGACTCACACCAGCCAAGGAAGGCACTATGCCACTGTTTCACAAGAACAAACTATCATTGACTCTAGAAAGAGGTAGGCCCAGGTCATCTAAGCGTTTATTTTACTTTATTTTCTTCAATTGTTTTTTTTTTTCAATTCTAGAGTGAATTGACGACTTCGTCCTTAAAAAACTACTCCTTTAAATTTCCGGTCCTTCAGAAGCAAAGCATCTCATAGCGTTCATTCTCAAGCTCAACCTATAAACCCCCACCTAAGATCAATAGCAGCAGATGGCTATTAGGCATAAAAGGGGATTGACATCAATGAATCAATAAATAGCATGGGCACTAGAGGCCGAAAAGAGTAGTTGGAAGAATGGAAATGGAGGACACTTATCGTGGAGGAAGTGTAATATTTAAAGGGTCACATGGATTTATGGGGAAGAACGTTCTAGTGAAGGGCCAGAAGGGAGAAAAGTAACCGACCACTCAAAAGTCAGTAATTTCCTTGTGCTTCTCTCCATGTCATTGTGTGGTGTGCGAATATTTCTGTGCGTGTGCCTTTAGTCTTTCATCTCTAGCAATCATACTGTGAGTTCTGATCTTAAGTTTAGGGGAGTCTTGTTTTAGATGTTTTCTGTCCAGAGTGTTTCTGGATTCATTATCAGTGCAGGGTTTGTTTTGATATCCCGCCGCGTCAGGACAAGGTTATAAACAGTTGTAAAAAAAAAAAAAATTCCCCAATTAAAAATGATCCATCCAATAGACAAAGGTGAGATTCATTTAACAGACTTGCTGATATGGCATTAACAGAAGCCTATATGGCTACTTGAAAAGCGGGCATTTCCCAAAAGTGGCATCACACTGACAGCCACTTATTTGTAAAATTTTCCTAGCTGTCTTTCTAGGGGAAATCCACTAGGCAAGTTCAGCTCATAAGTTAACATCCTCACAAGCTCAATTATGCCACATCAGCAATTCTTTTAAGTTTGCTTAGTGGAAGCATAATTTTGGTTGGGACAAAACGTTTTGGGAGACTAAATTGTCAGGCTTTACAATTGGAGAACCAAATTTAGAGGGAAGTGATATTTTAGAAACTCCATCAACAATTTACTCTTCATTACGCCATGAGCAGGGCTGTCTGTATTCATCTATGAACTTTCATTGACATGCAGGAGAAGATCACTAAGATAGTGTGTCTAATGCTAGAGTGTTAATTTTTCACACATTTTTCTAATTTTACTTTAACTCATAACACTTAATTTACTTTCCTCTCCCCCATGATCAGAGATGTACCAGACAAGGTTGCTTATCAGCCAAAAGCTATAGAAGATCCGAAGACATTTACTTTTCATTAGATAGTGCAGCAGATAAGATCTTCGCAAACATGTGATTCATAAAAGTAGTATTCACTGAGTTTAGTCAAAATAGGATTCATTACATTTTTTAAAAAGGAAAAAAAATGTAACATAAACAATCATTACTTCAACTAAAAGACAGTTGTTTTCTCTCATAAACATGAGGTTTATTACAACTTAAAAACTTACCTATGCAGTCCTCGTATGCCTTCCTCATGCATTATCCTTCGCAAAGCAGAAAGAATGCTTTTGTACGGAACAACATCAGACCTCATTCCTTGTGTCTAAAGTGTATTAGGGGGCGAAAGATCAATGCCCAAAATAAGAATAAAGCACATTACATGGAATAGTTAGGAACCTTCAGAATGATCTTAGGTAAAAGGGAGTAAAAATTCTAATCAATTGATCGCACGATATAAATGAAGATTCTGTTTCCAAAGTTCATCCTGAAGCAATGGATTGACTTTTTTTTTTTTAAATAGAGAAAGACCCAATGTACACAAAAGAAAATTGAGGAAAAGGGAAAAGAGAGGAATTGGCCAAAAACAGTCTTGAACTGCACTAATCAAGAGCATAAACAGATTTTCAATCCTAATCACTTAGTCGGAAAAGCAAATATTACAGTGCAGCTAAGGAGCTTAAAATTATAGTAAGAGAGATAAGACATAAAGTGTGCATGCGCATGAAAGATTGAGAAGCGATGATTGTGAACTAAAAATCATAGGCTTCTTTTTTTAACATTTTAACTGAAATTACAGGCAAGATAAGCATGTACTTACTTGCAGTCTGGTCTTAACAACCCACAATGGATTTGTTGAAATTGCTGTTGCTGCCCCAGCACCAGCAGCAGCTACCATATTTTCAACCGTTGATAATTGGTTGCAACCGTCTGCTGCAGCATCACCGATAAGGAATGTTATAGAAATAAATCCAAACTAGGAAAAGAAACCACGATCGGAATAAATCACATGATCTAGTAGTAAGCATTTAAGAAATTCAAATGAAGACATAATGCCTGTGTTTAGTACTTTCAACATTTGCATAATATTTACCTTGTGAACGGAAAAGGCCTTTCAGTTGACCATAAACTGAGAAGTACACCTACAAATAAAAACAATATAATTTTTACACTTCGAGAAATATGAAGAGCAACTATTATAGAGAGCAACAAGAAGAGAAACGCACTGCCCAATTTGGAAGTAATGCTATTATCGTTGGGGAAAGGCCACGGTACATTCCCCTGAAACCTTCAGTCCTGACTACATTCTGCAAGGTGGAGACGATGACACTACCTAAGAAATAGCAAACCTCAGTTTGACTAATTCATTCATTCATATTAGAACAGTACTTCCAACTTACACACACACACACACACACACGACAATTTTCATAGAACTAAAATGATCCAGCACCAACTGCAGAACGAACAGCCTCCAGCTTCAAGTTGAAGACTCAAAACCTCAAGCTTATTTTTTAAAGACAAGAAAAACATGCTTATCATATGTATATATATCAAGGTCCCAGATTTACAAACTTATCCCAACCAAGATCACTTCTCTATCTTGATAATGTTTAACAAGTTAACGCAAAAGTATTGCCTTTGAGCGACTGAGAATTAAGCAAAGTTGAACTAACTTAAGGAAAAATAATTCTAGCATGCCTTTCTGCCCAGGAGGAGGGCCATGAACTTGTAGTCTCGTCTTGATTACATCTAGTGGACAAACCAATGTAGCCGCTATAGCCCCTGCAATGCAATCAAAGTAATAAATTTAATACTAACACCCTAGCAAGAATTAAGACAAAAAAACTGCCTCAAAACATACTATTCACTATTAAAAAAAAGAAAATGACACAGCAGAATTTATGCGAAATAACAGAAAAGTAACCTTAGCGATTGAAACAAAAAACGAAGAAAGCAACATAAACGCAATAAAACTGGGCAAAATTGAATAAGCATCAAAAGCAGAGTAACTCACCAGCAGCAGCTCCAGCACCCGCGTTGCAGATGACATCTCTGGTGCTTTGATTACCACCCCTAGACTTCCCATTACTACTCATAATAATGAAAACAAGTTTATGCAAAATTTTCCCAATCAACGAACCGCAGCAAATCCCTTGATACTGCCTCAAAACGAAATCGAATTCTCATGGCGGACCTTCAGAATGGCTACTTTTATACCAATCCCGCAATCATTGGGGTGTTGAATATCCCAGAAGACGGGCTATTGAATTTGCTGCTAACTTCTCCGAAGGGTTTATTGAAGCGGTGAATTGGTCTACGAACGATGTGAACGTGAACAAAATGACTTGGAATGGAATTCTAAGAGACGAAAGACAATGTTAATATGACTGAATGTTTGCGTTCTCCTTGTCTCTATTCTCCTGGGTATTTGTTTTTCTTCTTTCCCAGAGTACCTGATGCTAAAAGATGCGGACTTGAGAGTTGGTCCAAGCTTCCTCAATGTTAAAGCAGACGTTCCAGCAAAATTCTGGGACCTTCCCTGGTGAAGCAACTCATTCCATTTTCGGTAATTTTAGAATTCTCGTGGATTTTCGGGGTTTAGACTTTAGAGGAAGGAGGCCAGGCGGTTAATGTTGCCGGCAAAGTTTTAAAAGTGGACCAGACGTCGTCAAATCAGCGCTTCTCCATTCTCATGATCAGAATTCAGGACATAATAAATTAATAAGTAAAGAATTAAATTCCTTGAACAGCGTGTTATACTGTTATTATGTCTTAACTACACAAACTTCTCTTGCATTTTAGTCCAAACCACATAAAAAAAATATTCCAAAAATTTTTAAAAATAAATTTTTAATTGAAAAATATATTAAAGTACATTGTTTATCTTTTTAATATTTTTAACAGATTTATACAAAATATAAGTAATCTTTAGGTAGAGACAACATTAACAACTTAAAACAGCGGTGCTGGCTAATTTATGGTGAATCGTCGATAAATGATTCAGGACGTCTGTTTCACATGTACGTTGAAGGGTTAAGGAGGAGGTGCTTACAAAATATGAATTAGCATATCAGTTAAAAGAATTTAAAGAAATTTACAATCAGGTCCCAAATAGAAAAATTAATGAATAAAAGGTATCAAAGATTCATAAAATTACCATAAAATCTCAGGAGTAGTTGCTAAGATTATTAATGAACGCCGTTAAGATTGTTAATGACAACCTCAACAGCTACTCCTAAAACCTTACGATAATTTTAACAATTTTTAAATTTTTTTATTCATTAATTATTTTATTTGAGATTTGACGATAAATTTTTAAGAATTTATTCATTTTTTTCATGTGTTTACCATATTCCTTTCAATTGGAAAAGAATGATCATTGGCGGCTGCTTTATCAATCTCTTTCTTAATTTTTTAAATCAACCAATCGTCTTTTAAACTTAAAAACACGAAATATCCAAAGTAAACACAGTTACCAAAACGGCAGGTTGGGTTTCAGAAAAATAAATGCCGTCTCATAATAATAAATAGACACTGAATTTGTTTGGGAACTTTATTCTCCAACCGTACATGTAAATCGAAATAAAGTTATTTTAAAATTTGAAAAATCATATACAAATATGTAAATGCGTTGCTCTCAATGAAACTCATTTCTCTCAACAGAGTTCTTGAACACACACAATACCATCTACGGCTTCCTAATGTTTTTCCTTTTCAGCTATTTGTCTATCATAAGGTTCAAAACAATTTCCTCCATTTCACAATATCCAATGGCCATTCCTAAATTGATTACTAATTTATTTGAATATGATAGAGTCTATAAAAATTATGCCCTAATAAATATGATTGAGGGTGATTCCCTGTTTAAAATGCATAAAAATGAATTTAAAAACTAAATTATTGAATTTAATATAGATGTGATCACAACTCACAAGTTAAGAAGTTCACTGATTCCAAAAGAAATATAATTCAATTTAGGTAGGGAAAAACGTTTAAGAATCACTCTTAACCTTTATTCTATGGGTGTAGTTTTTTTTTAAAAGTCAGCTGTGTAGTTGGATTAAAATATTCATAGTTAATGAGAATGTAATTATATCATCTTGGTTGGACTTCAATAATTCTATTAGCATTTCTAACATTTGAATATTACTATTTCCAGCATGACGGTGGTTGCTTCTCATTTTTACCAATTTTTTTATATAAAAAATACATTTTATTTCTTATATCTATTAATTAAATACTCCAAGTCTTTATTTAGGAGTATTTAATCGGCTAAATGATCCAACTTTTCCTTTGTCAAATGACACAAGCCAAAAGGAAGTGAAGAAGGTACCAAACTAGAGCAAACATCAAAGTGACATCAAAACCGACTCATGTACATTCAAATCATATTTGTTAAGTTATTAGTTTTTACGGATTCCGAGTCAAAAAATAGGTAGGAAAAAGGAAAAAGAAAAAAAAGAAAAAAGTATTAAAGAGAAAATTTATTAGGAGAGAATGTGTGATTTGACAAGAAAATAACTTTTTCAAAACCTAAGTTTCAAACTAAGGTTTTGTATCTAAAATAACTTTTTTAAAAAATATAAGTACTTGAACAAAACCTAGGTTCTGAAACCAAATATAAGTTTTAGAAAGAAAAGCCAAATGAGCTCTTCATAGAATTAGAAAAAGCTAGTTGCATCATTAAAATTATCTAAAAAATCATTTGCATTTCCATCTTTACTCTTAATAAATAATACAAATTTTAAAATATGCACTCTTTATCTCGATAAAAATTGAGAGGGATGAGATTTTTTTTATATGACTATCTTAATGTATTCTTTTTTAGTATTGTTATGTTCATTTGAGAGTAACTTTCTCAATGGAGTTTTCTGCATTCAAATGCTTTTTGCAAGGTGACTCATATTTATAAGTATAATATTCTGTTTAGATTATTATATATCACTACCTGTGTGTGTATGTGTGAATAAAAATGGATTGCTAAATATTGATACAACAACCTTAGTTAATTTAAAATTTGTTATTGCCAACAATCATAAATACTTGTTAATGTGTGGCTAGAAATGATACTTCAAATTGAAGATGAGAAATTACCAAAAAAAAAATTGAAGATGAGAATAAAAGGACATTTATTATGCAACTTGTGGTGGCACATGGGGATGGGTGATACTGACAACTATTCATTTGGACGTGATTTTGAAAATTTAAATTTCATTTCAAAACTTAGGTTTTACCCCAAAATTTAGGTTTTATTCAAATACTCATATTTTTCAGAAAAACTATTTTGGATACAAAACATCGGTTTGAAACCTAAGTTTTGAAAAAGTTATTTTCTTATCAAATCGTACCCTCTTTCCTAATAAATTTTCTCTTTCTTCCTTCCTACGTACTTTTTTTCCTCGAACTTCGTAAAAGCCAATAACTTCCCAAACAATATTTTAAAACTAGGTTTTGCCTTGGAATTCGTAAAAGCTATTCTTCAAAACCTAAATTTTACATCATAATCTATAAAAGCTATTCTGAAAAGGATTTCTAAACATGCCCTCAATCTTATAATAATTAGGATCAAACCAAGTGGTTGGGAAGAGAAAAGCTAATTAGAGTATTATACCCTTCTAGGTTATCCTAATTATTATCTGTGTTAATAATATAACCGAAAACATAGTCTTAAATATAATAGAAATTAGAGCTGTACTTGACACAAAATTAAAAGTCAATCATATATTAACACTATCATTACATTTGCATCTTGCTAAATATGTATTTGATGATGATAAAACGAGAGCTATGTTTCTTTATTGCATCATTACAATAATGCTGCAAATCCGGCTGAAAATTGATTAATTTGATTGCAGAATTGAAAAGTCGATTAATAACAGTTTCTTTTAATAAGTTTAATCCTTCAAATAATTTTTTTTATGCATCCTTCAAATAATATAGACACCAGACATGTTTTAGAGTAGTGATAGTGTTCATATTACATTAGTAGCATAATGTTGGCAGAAAGAGTTGCCCTCATGTGATCTAAATGTAAAACCCCTCTTGCTTGTAGTGAATGAAACTAGATATTTAGGATTAGGTGGAATACATAACTATATACATATTACAACTATGTCAAAATAGGATTATATTGATATTGGTTTTAATGGGCACCTAAAACTAGAAACATCCAAATTTTGCTATCAATTAATGGGCGATTTTCTGTAAGAAATTTTTGAATTTTGAGATATGCTCTTAACACTAATAAGCTCTTAAAACATAACTCACATAAATTTTTATTATAAAAAATTATATAGAATGGAGGAAGTGTCCAATTTCTAGCATACTTTTCATTTTTTTTCAAACAATAATCATTCATCATTATGTTAATATATGCACTAAAACTATATTACGCCTCATTTCACACACACATGAATTAGATAGTTTCTTACATGAAACTAATATATAAATTAGAAATAATATAAGGGAAAATAATAGTAAAGTCCATGGTAATGTTAAAGCCTCAAAAAAGTCCCATGAAAATGTCCCTCTTGCGAAAGTGTCCCTTGGAACTTCAGTAATATATGAATCCCTTATGCAATTACTCTTATACCCGATATGTGTAGCATTTTGTTGCAATCAGATGCTGCACCAAGTGCCAAAGAAGACAACGTCGCTATCATTGTCACTGAGAGACTAAGGAGCCGTTGTAGTTGAGAGCATGAGCTGCCGAAGAAGAAGCATTTTGGTCTCCTTCGTTTTACTCTGTTCACATATTTAAACATATACCCACAGCACCATTCACAACAATATCGTGGCTAAAAAGAAGTTCGTCATCGTCGCTGGAGAAGACAAAGTCATCATCAGATTTGCAGCTAGATCCAGCCGAAACTTGAGTTTCTGGCTCCAAAACTCAAGGTATATCAAGTGTGGCAAATAACTTGTCAATCAAGTTTAATGATTTGTCAATCTGGCTGTTCAGCTTGTGTAATGGACTTGTCAATAGTAGCCTTTAGATTTGTCGATAGTGATTGTTGGACTTGTTAACAATGTTTTTTGGATTTGTTAATAGTGGCTTTTGGACTTATCAATGGGGGTTGTAGGACTTGTCAATAGTGGCTGCTAGACTTGTCAATAGTAGCTTTTGGATTTGTCAGTGGTGAGAAGTCCAAAAACTACCATTGACAAGTCCAACGGTAGAGATTAACAAGTCCAATAGTCATCATTGACAAGTCCAAAGGCCATCATTGACAAATCTATTACACAAGTTGAGTGGCTAGATTGACAAGTCATTAAGTTGGATTGACGAGTTATTTAAACTGGATTGATAAGTCATTTACCACACTTGATATAACTTGAGTTTAAGAGCCTGCACTTGACTTTTAGGGAACAAAATAAGAGAACAATAGAACCCATCATTGATTTGAGATTTTGAGATATTGGTAAAGTGAGTACCTACTCTATTCAATGCTAGGCATAATGAGCAAAAAAGTGATATTTTCATCCTATCTTATGAACTTTAAGGTGTATGAAGTTTCATATTTATTTGTTTAAATTAAGAATTAGGAAGGTCGATAGAGAATCCTTTTAACTTAAGTTGATCTAGGCCAAAAACATACATATATTAGGATAACCCTTCTTTGAAACACTTTGGTTGAGTTTTGGCTCCCAAACTTGAGATTTGGATCTAAAACTCGAGTTTTGCAGCCAGAAACTCGAGTTTTGGTTGGATTCGTCTGTAAATCTTGCGATGAATTAGTTTTTTTTGGTGACAATGGCAAACTTCTTCTTAACCATGATATTGTTGCAACTGGTATTGTGGGTATCAATTTAAAGTATGTGAAAAGGGTAAATTGGAGGAAACTAAAATGCTTTTTCTTCGGCAACTTATGCTCTTAGCGATAGCTGCTTCTCAATCTCTCAATAATGGTGATAACAACATCTTCTACTTCGGCTCTCTTGTGATGAAAAGCTATGATGATTGGGGCATAAGGGTAATTGCACAAGAGATTTATTTACTATTGAGGTAGGGACACTTCCGCAGGAGGGATATTTTAATGGGACTTTTTTGAGGTTTTAATGCTACCATGGGATTCTACTGCCATTTTTCAATAATAAATTATTTGACGTGGAACACAATAAAAACTATTTTCGATTTTACATTGGCGCAATATTAATAGCGTTACCACATTTTAGTGATAAATACTGTTTTTTGTTTTAAGAATAAGAATTAGTTAACTAATCCAATTGCTTAAAGAAATTTAGAAAAATTAATTATCTATAAATAAATAAATATATTTTAAATTCTTCTAGTTTTAATTATTTACATAACTTATTCACCGTATCCAAATTTAAGCGAGTGGTTTAGAGAAATATTTACAAAAAAAAAATTAAAGAGGAGTTAAGGACCAAGGAATAAAAGATGGAGGCGGTTGGAAAAAAAAAAAAAGATGGAGGCGATAACAATGTTACCCCAACCAACTCCGCAGTGTCTCGAAAATAACGATGGAATTTTCTTACTCTGAGACGAGTAAACCAGAACAGAACAATACAGGATTTTGCCCGAATCAGCCATTAGATTTGCCGTTTTGTTTGTCCTCACTGTAAATTTTTTTTTTCGGGTGGAAGAAAATTGTGTTGACTTTTTCCTCCGGCACAAGGAATCAGAGAAGAAAATGGGCTTTTGACACCAACTTTTAACAGAAGCACAATGTGCGATCTTTTCTAGGGACAATAGGCTTCATAGTCAGCAAAATCCACTTTCTCTTCCCTCTTTCCTTAAAATCTATGGAGGCTAGCTTGACACCGACTTCTCAAGGCATGTGCTTTAGTGTCATCCTTTCTGGTTGTGAAATAGAATACATAATTTAAAGAGAATCTCTGTACAGGTGCTTGGCTAGGAAAATTTGTTCAGAAGCTGACCTGGGTTGGTCCTGAAATATTTTATTGCCTTCTTTTTTATAATCCCGTATTTCTTAATCCTTAATCCATCCCTAGGAATTGGCTTTTATTTGATCGAAGAGTTTGGGTTTAGATTATCGGGTTTTACAGTTCATACCTTGTCATCAATACGCGTATCGTATCTAAATTCATATCTTTCCGTTCTTCTCATCTGTGTTTTTGCTTACTTCACAGTCAGATCTGCATCTTGTTTTGCGGGGCACGCGGACAGACATTCTTGCGGGTAATTCAGCTACATTAATTCTTTTGTTTGGAATTTTTATTCTCTGTTTGGCTGCTTCAAAAACCATGACACAAGCTTCAAGTTTCTTCTTTCTCGAAATTAATACAAGTAGTGTTGACTTTGGAACTTCAAATGTCATTTTCCACATAGTCCGGTAGAAGTCAAAGTTTGGTGAAACAAATTGTTGTTATACTTGTAGTCTAGTATGCATTATCAGTTTGGTTTTACTTTAGCCTAATTATTGCTTGAGATTAGTTTGTAATGGTTAGATTCTAGCTTGACAACTTCGTTTGTGATGAGTGCAGATCAAGTTAGATGAAGTTCATCTGAAGCCAGTTTCATTTTTGTGCTTTTCTGCCAATTAATGTGCTGAACGACCTCTCTGATCTCCTTGTGTAATGTGTAGTGGTGTCCTCACTTGGAGTTCAGACATGCCTTTGAGAAGGAGAGCTTACTAAATTTGAGATATTGGTCTAAGGGACAGGCATTGTTGGCCACGACATGGCGTCTGGTGGAGGGAGGCGTCACCATCATAAACTTGTGCCCCTTGCTGCATTGATAAGCAGGGAGATGAGGAGTGAGAAGATGGAGAAGCCCACTGTAAGGTATGGACATGCTGCTCAGTCTAAGAAAGGGGAAGATTACTTTTTAATAAAGACCGATTGTCAGCGAATACCTGGAAATTCTTCATCAGCATTTTCTGTATATGCGGTATTTTCTGCATCTCTATCTTATATTGTTTTGCTCATGCCCTGCATGCCAGTTAGAGGATTACTGGTTTCTGATTCTGGTTTGTATGAGTGAAAAATCCATATATCTTTTGACTTGAGAGTGTAGGGACAAATGTTCAGATTGTAGATTTGATTTGTGTGCCAAAGTGAACATTTTTTAGGGAAAAGGACCCTATCTTTTAAGATGGTCGCTAATGAATTCTGATTTTGCAGATCTTTGATGGTCACAATGGTAAAGCTGCAGCCATTTTTAGCAGGGAAAATTTGTTAAATCACATTTTGGGTGCTCTTCCTCGAGGTATTGGAAGAGAGGAGTGGCTTCATGCATTACCTAGGGCATTGGTTGCTGGGTTTGTGAAGACTGACAAGGAGTTCCAAAGCAGAGGTGTGGAATTATGGCCCTTATCCCCCCCCCCTTCTCTGGTGATGGAGGGAAATGAAATATGGAACAGGAAGACCAGGAATTAGATTCTTCTTATCTAATTTTGTGTCCTATCTGGTTTCCTCCAGGAGAAACTTCTGGCACCACAGCCACAATTGTGATAGTTGATAGATGGACTGTGACAGTTGCATCGGTTGGTGATTCCCGTTGTGTACTAGACACCCAAGGTGGCCCTATTACCAACTTAACTGTTGATCACAGACTTGAAGAGAATATTGAAGAGTATGGTTTTTTCTCTTGACCTCGGTTATCTTTTTCTGTATGCACATGGTAACCACTTGCACTGTCTATACTTTCAGGAGAGAACGTGTTACTGCAAGTGGAGGTGAAGTTGGAAGGCTTAGCATTTATGGTGGTGCTGAGGTGGGGTATTTTATCAGAACTCAATTATTTTTGTTTTTCTTTTTTAATTTTCATCATCCATTCTAATGACTTTATAGTTTTCTTATCCATTTATTTTCTTCTCTCTCTCTTTTCATCATCCGTGTTAAGGACTTCATATTTTGCATATCCATTTATTATCCTTTTGAATGTATTGTGTTTCTGAATCATTTCAGATTGGTCCCCTTCGTTGTTGGCCAGGCGGTCTGTGCCTTTCTAGGTCAATTGGAGATGTGGATGTGGGGGAGTTTATAGTTCCAATACCATATGTCAAACAAGTGAAGGTATCACTATCTGGAGATAATATCTTCTACTTTCAGGCTTTGATTGTTAAGCCTATGCATGCTGCTAGGTCTGTCTTCAGGATGGAACCTGATGTTGTTCCTATATTATAGCTGTCAAATGCTGGCGGGAGGCTTATAATTGCTTCTGATGGCATCTGGGATGCTCTATCCTCAGAAATGGCTGCGAAATCTTGTCAGGGTTTGCCTGCTGAACTTGCTGCTAGGCAGGTTGTGAAGGTAACATGTCTGATAATGCTATCTGCCAATTTCTATCAAGTCAATTTTCTTTTAGCCTGAGGTTTGACTAGAGATTCATGTTGAATATATCTGACATTTGTCCTCATGTTCATATATGCTTAAGTCTGTAATTAATTACTTCCCTTGTCATTCAGGAAGCATTAAGGACAAGAGGTTTAAAGGACGATACAACTTGCATAGTAGTTGACATAATTCCTCCTGATAATGGATTGCCACCACCTACTCCACCCAAAAAGATGAATAGATTGAGAGCTTTACTATTCAGGAAGAAATCTAGTGATTCCACAAGTAAGCTGTCAAAGAGGCTTTCAGCTGTTAATATCGTAGAGGAACTGTTTGAAGAAGGATCAGCAATGCTCGCTGAAAGGTAATCTTACATTCTTTGAGACAGAAGTTTCCAATTTTGGAGGTATCATACAAATATCATGACAATGACTTGCATCATGGATTGGTTTCCTTCCCTGAACATCTGTTTGGCCCTTCAGATTTTATGCTGTTAAAAGTGATGGCTAATATTTATTTGAATTTTGATATAAGGAAAAAAGGAAGTGAGAAAGAGAAAATGGAAGAGCATTATCTTTTTGAGCAGTTTTGAATGAAAGCTGTATTTATGTGTGATTTGAACATACAAACTATTTTGCAACAGAAAACTTGCAGAGGGCCTTTAGAGATTTAAGCTTATTTTCTCTCTTTTATAGGGCTTCACATTTTTATCACCGAAACGTGCATTCTGGTGTAAGCCTAAGCTGGATACTGTTGATAAGCATTTGAGTATATCATATGGAACGCTGTTGCCTCTAAAATTCATGGATTGATCTTCCACTGATTCTTACTTTGGATTCTTTTCCTGTTATAGCTCTGCAGCTTGCAAGTTAATTCAGAATGTTCTGAAATTGCAATTTGACTGGAGTATTATGATTTTATTCACCCAAAAACTACGCCTGACTATTTTCTTCTAATTTTCCTAGTATTCCATTGAGCTCTTCTTAGAAATTTGTTATCATCAACCTTTTCAACAAAAAAAAAAATGACATGTTAGATTTCAACGCATGATTGACTCTTCTGAAAACTATTTCTCCATGAATTACATTTTCATTATGCGACTTAATGGTTTAGGGTTTGTTTATTGTTCTTTGCCTTTTTTCATATATCTTTTTTCATGCGCATCGTTTTCATTGTTATTCCATCAATATAAATAGTTGAGCAAATAATGTTGCAGATTAGGGAATGAAGGGAATTCAGGGGAATCATCAACCTCTGGGATATTTGTGTGCGCAGTGTGCCAGATAGACCTTGCTGCAAGTGAAGGCATATCTGTTCATGCTGGCTCCATTTTCTCTACAACCTCTAAGCCTTGGCAAGGCCCTTTTCTTTGTGCTGGTTGTCGCAACAAGAAGGACGCTATGGAAGGCAAGCGTCCTAGTGGAATTAGAGTCTCATAGCCTTTCTTTTCTTCACCTATTCATTCTCAATCTTTCCCTGTTTTTCTTGTAGTCATGATTTTTATAGGTCTAATAATTGCTGAGACCCCACTGTTAAGTAGTGACAGATGTATATGTAATATTCTCTACTTATTATAAAATGAGCATCGCTTTTAGTTTGCAAAACCTGGATTGAGCTTTGGGAAATTTAACGGTGCCATTCTTTGGTGGTAACAATGGAACTTAGACTTTTCTGTCAAAATTACCATGTGACATGAAGCTTGGTTTTCCATCGTCATTAAGCTTGGTTTTCCATAGTCAAAAACATTGAAAATTAAATGGCAGTATCAAATTGAGTAGCACTGAGTGATTATAAGCTGTTAAAGAAAGGATGAATCTAGACTCCCATTTGGCAAGATTCAGACGGTAGAAAGTTCAGAAAATTTAGGCAATATTACTTAAGCATCTGGTCAAGGGTTCAATCCACGGTCATATATATGGAGAGGGCCTTATGGTCAACACTAAAATCTCTTAGGGAAGTCTATGATGCAAAGGAATTAATCATTGCTACCATCAGTGAATAACATGAGCTTACCAAAAAAAAAAAACAAAGAAAGAAAGAAAATTTAGGTGAATTAATAATTAAGTTAGGTTTGTTAGGGTTAATGCTTACCTTAAAGATCAAAGAGCATTTATAGAAATATTTATAAAGTGATGCCATTGCAATATTATTTTTACAAGCGAAAAGTGATTTTGTTGGACAAATTAGGTACAAAAAACAAAGGATTCCCAGCGTTGATTAGGCATAATTCTCCAACATGTTATAAAGGTTGTTGCAAAAAAGGAAACAATTTTGCATGATTACATATTTTATTGTTTCATGAATCATATTTCTTGCAAAACACATGTATTCTTTTATTAAAGACAATCATGTTCAAAACATTGTCAGACTAATTAACATTATAAAGGACTAAACCATCCACATACTCAATCCCTGTTGGTTCATAAATCCATATTTTTTTTGATACATCATAAATCCATATTTGATAAGCATTATTCCATGCACTTATGTTTGGTGGCAGTGTTGTGTGGTTTCTTTGAGCCCACCAGAGTTTCTGGCTTGTGAGCCCCAAAACCTGTGGGAACGGCCGAAACATAATCTATCCCTTGTATATCCAAGATAAATGTTGAAAGTAGAAAGGGAAGAAAATGAATGTATTATCATAAACCCTTTTGGGTACAACACTAATCTACCCTCTTTTGAGGGTGATGAACTAACCCCATTTTGGGGATTCTTGAAGTGGGAGATCCAAATTATTCTACCCTTCTCTTGGTAGGGATTCTTTATCCTCTCACACTTTGGTGATGATTATACAATCACACACTAAAATTATTACATTATGACCATTTATATAGACTTTTGGGTCATTAACTAATTAAGTAATTAACACTAATCACTTTATTAACTTATACTTCCAACGCTCCCGCTCAAGTTGACACCCCTTAACTTTAGGTGCTCAACTTGCCGATACAAAAAATTTAAGGAAGTGGAGTAAGTTAAACTATACAATTTGATTTACACAACAATACAAACATTTCTTTGTAATCTTTTCCTCAATAATGAAAAGTTTTCTCTGAAATTTTGTCATCGCAAGTTTCCATTTGATCTGAACAAATGGTCTGAAAATTCCTTTTTTTTCCGAGAGATTTTCAGACCTCTCTTCTGGAAAGCTATCTGGATTCATGCACACGTCCAAGTATTCCCCACTCCTGGGTTACTGGTGTATCAGGTTCCAGCTTGGTCATAAAGGCACTGATAAGGGCTGAATTTGAAACTTTGATAGGTATCTCCTTGATGATATCTACCCATGACAAGTTTTTCTCCCTCAGTTTCTCCCCAGTAATATTATTGCTGCGATAGAGTTCCATGAATGAATCAGAGAGCTTCAAGGCCTTCAGAGCTAGGACACCTTGATGTCTTATGTTCTCCTGGTAATTCATGAACGTTTCAATTAGCTCCACAGTCTGAAAGAAGCCTAGCTAAGTAGATTGATACCATCCAACAGTATTATTGTCAACATTAATCTCCCTCAAGCATCTCATCTTTTCAAGCTGGTAATTGGCACCATCAGCCTCAATTTCCTCATCCTCTTCCAGCGTTTAATTATCTTCAAGATGGCCAATCCTTCCACCTGTTTTGCATCCCAACAGAAATGTCTGAAGAGTGGGCTACTGACAGATCATCTTGCACCTGTTCCTTATGAGCCACCGTCTTGGGCAGTCTAATGGCTTCGACAGCCTCTGGCATTGCGATAGGAGGCGGCTGATAAGTTACCACCTTTTGTTGTTCTTTGGCCTCTCCCATCTGCATCAAGAATGATCCCAACAGCTAAAAGTAGCAACAACATTCACACCAGTACGATTTTGCTGGATTTTCCTTGGGAATCTTTGAATCTCCTTCCTTTTCTTGATAACTTCCTCCTCCTCCTCCTCCTCCTCTTGGGTCGAGAATTAGACGCTCATAAGCCTCTGGAATGGTGACATCTTGATAGCGTTGTCTATACGACAAGTCTAGTTCACTTTGCACAGTTGACATCTCCAGTCCTGGTTGCTTGACCGTAAGCTTCTTGTATGATAGTCTTTAAAAAGTGAGAGGATGAAACTAAGACAGCCAAACGATTCATCAATGCAAAAAATGCATGAAGTAAATCATCAAGGCAACGGCAATGGAGTAGTAGAGTTTCAATGGTGAAAACTCAAAGATTCCAATGACTTTGTCTCCACCAATTCTAAGATTTGCCTTCCTTTTTTTTTTAATAACCACACCTCTCTCAGGATCTTTCTTTGCTTCTTGATTTTCTTTTTCTTTTTCTTTTTTTGCCTTTTCAAGTTCCTTTCCTTTTTTTTCAATTGGAACTTCCACAGTTGCGACTTGCCCAAAACCCTTCAACCTTGCGATGAAGCCTTTGTCGTAGCTCTTCATGCGTCACAGACCGATCATCATCTTCAAGACCTGATGTTAAATGATTCGCATCCATTTGCTCACCATTGCCCTCGTTTAATTTTTCTTTGTCCAAGCTTTGTTTAAGTAGGTCAAGCGTTATTGCATTGGGCTTATCTGGGTCCAAACATTCTCTTCGAGACTTCTTAATATTTTCCTTTGTCCCTTTCTTAGCTGCAGCCTTTTTTAGCCTTGCTCAGACCTTGTTAAAGAAGAGTCTGTGCTGCTGAATAATAGACACCAAATCTTTATCTGCATTGGTCTCCTCCACGGACTCTTGTTTCAGTGCTACTGCACATCACATGATCGGACCACCGCACAGCTTATTGGTTCTTTCTTTCTCACCAGGATCCATTGATCATCAAGAAACAACAGAACAAAAAACAATTTTGTCCCATTAAACAGCCTGCTCATGATACCATGTTGAAAGTAGAAATGGAAGAAAATGAATGTATTATCATAAACCCTTTTGGGTACAACACTAATCTACTCTCTCTTGAGGGTGATGAACTAATCCTATTTTGGGGACTTTTGAAGTGGGAGATCCAAGTTATTCTCCATTTCTCTTGATGGGGATTCTTCATCCTCTCACACTTTGGTGATGATTATCCAGTCACACACTAAAATCATTACACTATTACCCTTTATATAGACTTTTGGATCATTAACTAATTAAGTGATTAATACTAACCACTTTACTAACTCATACTTCTAAAAATAAACAAGAATGCTTCTGCCGATTCCATCGCTTCGGCCTTGTCTCAGCTTCCAGTAGCTTCCTGATGCTCAATCTCTCCAATACTGAACAATTCAGAAAACTAGAAAACAAAATCATAGACGAGTCTGCAATGTTCCACATCTTTCAAATCGAAATTTGTCACTCTGCAGTGAATGAATATAGGTCAAAGATTCCCTTGAGCTTTTAGCACAAGGCTTCACACAAAATTGATTTAATGGACAAATAGGTAAAAAAACAAATGATATCGCCCAAGTTGGTTAATTTTTGGAACCTGTTATATTGGGTAAGAAACGACATTTTGAATTACACAAAGTAGACATTTTTGGTTACATTCTTATTATTCATTAACCCATATTTGATTAGGATTAAATTCAAATATGACCCCCTTTTTTGCAGCATGCAGTATAAACAAATAGTTCATTCAAAGGTTTGGCTTTCCTTCTATCACATTTTCCAGTGTTAGCATTTTGTTTCCAAGTCAACACTCAATGTCCAAGTCAGCATAAATAAAGTTTTAGGGGAATTCCTTATGGAAAGAGAAGATGGGTAATGAAAGATCAATGAAATTGTTTCATAATAATCTTTTTTGACGTTGTCAATTGTGATTGCATTTTTAATGTGTAAACAATAATTAACTAATATGTTTTTTTGTAAAAGTTAACCAATATATTCTTATTGAACTGTTAGGTGATATTAGGATGATGATATAATTTCAAATTTGTGTTGTACAATTATATATATACCCCTGATGCCACAGCCTCATCGGAGACTCAGTCTATGACATTTACAAATTTTCCAGTTAAGGTCCCTCGATCGACATTCCCTAACCATACGGATCATGTTAGGAAATTAATCTGTAAATACCCGGACTAAACCACATGGCATAGTAGAGAACTTAAACCCAATAGATCATGTCAGATTTCTTCTGATGAAGGTAAGTGTAAAGCATGATATTTCTATAGAGAGATTAAGAGCACGCATACTTAAAGCTTTCAAAAAGATTAATAACTTAGAAGGAACTCATGATAAGAAACACTTATATTCATAAAAGAGAATACGTTGATTCTAAGATTTGATGATCCCTTATGGGTCTATGAACATCTTTTTATTTTATATAGAAATACAAACTCAAAAGACGATAGTGTTATATTATTACACATCAGTTAGAAAGTAAAGACACCCATAAAAGAAAAAACAGACCGAGTAAGGTAGACCCGTGATAATGAACAATATTTATCACGTGTTACCAACATACAAACAGACAAGTGGCTTGTACATGTGACATAAAAGAAGGCATTACAAGTTGCCTACCATTACTCTGCTACTTTTATGTCACACATACAAGCTACTGGTCTGCTTGTGTGCCGGTAACACGGGACAAATAATGTTCTCATTATCATGGGTTTGCCCTAATCAGAGTAAGTTTTTGCTTTTATAAATACCTTTACTTTCCAGCTGATGTGTAATAATATAATATTGTCATCTTTTGAGTCTATATATTCTATATAAGGATGCTTCCCAACTCATAAGGGATCATCAAGTATAAAAATCAGCATATTCTCTTCTATGAATATAACAGTGTTTCTTATCATGAGTTCCTTCTAAGCTTTTTAACTTTCTCAAAGCTTTTTAACTTGCTCTAAGATCTTAGTCTCTTCAAAGATTTCATCATGCTCTAAACTTCCCTTCTATGAAGAATCTTGTGTATCGAAAAAAAATCTAACGTGATCAATTGGGTTTAAGTTCTTCGTAGTGCTATATGGTTTCCTGTGGATATTTACAAATTGAGTACCTAACGTGGTTTGTATGGCTAGGGAATGCTGATTGAGGGATATTACCTGGAAAATCTATAGATATCCTGCACTTGGACTACGACAAACTTATAATATTGAAGGTAAATGCAGCATACCTAACATTTTACAAGTGGCAACCATACACTTCGAAGTAGTGGAAGACACACGGAATAAAGACAACTGTGACAAAAAAATGTTGAAAGATAGCACAAATGTCTTGAAAGATCGATTTCGAATCCTAATGAAAGTCCAATTACCCAAAAAAAAAATAATTAAAGTAATTTTTTTTGTGCTTCTGAGACAATATAGAGAGGACTAGCATGAAGAATATCAGGGGCGATAGCTGGAGGAAGTTGGGACTGTTCTATCATGCTACGCAAACTTTGAGGAGATACGAATATGGGGCCACCGATTTTGCTCAAGTGACCAATGCATGAGGACGTAAATATCTCCATGGCTTTAAATTTCAGAAGATGATTTTGAAAGCGAGGTCCAAAATTGCCAACCAGAAGTCTGAAATAGGATTTCAAGTGGAGGATAACGAAATGCAGATTTTTCAGGACTAGACCAGGACGGTGCGCTTTGAACCCCTGGTACCTTAGAATTAATTTTGATAACAATGGAAATGAATATAGATACAGAAATGGATATGAATTTGGGGTTTAAAAAGATGTTTGGTATGATATATAAATTAATATGGAATTGATGTGTTTTTCTTTTTTTTTTTTACTGCATATTGAATAAATGAAAATGCAAAAAAATGGTATGAGAGGTAACAATGGTAAAAAAAGTTTACACTTGTAATCTTTTTTCATAAAAAAAAAAAGTTTATAGATGAGGGTATTTTAGCTTAAAAAGCTTGAGCTCCATGGAACCTATTTGATTTTCATAGGTTATATCATGGAATTGAGTTGGCCCATTTTGATGTAAATCAATTCCACATGGAGATCCAATTCATGCAAACCAAACATAAATATAACATGGAATTTCATTTCATTTCCAATTCCACCATATCAAACAGGTCACTAGTTGTTTTCCTTGTCTTAAGTGCCCCTAAAACTAGCCGTTAGGATTCTCAAGTAATATCTTTTTTTTTAATAGTACTAGATACAAATTAATCGAAAACTGTTATAGAAAGAAAAAGCATCAAGACGTGAAGGCTGATCCATGATGCAAAATTTTTGAGAAAAATTATGATTCAAGTGATACTTTCATTTCATAGTATGTGTATGGCTGGAGAGCTTATCGTGTATGTTTGAGTTTGGGAAATAGTTGGTTAAATTTTATAATAATGTTTGGATAATTTTAATTAAAAACACTGGTTGACGTGTAATTATATATTAAAAATACAAGCTTGTAAATTAAAATGCATAAATTTACTCATATAAATATAAATCAAACAAGAAGGGAGGAAAAAGCAGCTGACATTCGTTTGGCTACCCTAAGTAGAGTGACATTGCTTTTGATACAATATTTTGTGATGACATTAAACCTTCAAAAAACCTCGGAAATACCTTTAACTCATAAACAAAAATTATATTTTAACCTAATAATTATTGCATATTAATTTGGTTCAGGGCCTTCTTAACTCGAATCCAATATGGAAGAACTGGGCTTGCCTTAAGGACTTTAAATGTTCATGTAGTTTTGTATGTTAAACAATTCTTATTTGATGAAAGATACATGTTCGCAATTATACATAAGATTAGAGGTCAATATTTAATCTAATATATTCTGACATGAAATGTATGGATAGCTGGATTGTGTTGAATGTTAGAATCCAAGCATTTGACCCAAAAAAAAAACTCAAGAACTTGTCAGACATTAGTTCCATTACTTGTGATCTAATTTTGATTCTCCTTCTTTTTCAATGTTTAGTTCATTCAAGATTGTCCTCCTATTATACACTAAAATGTCTGTGTAGTGGTGGTCCTTTTGCTTGTTTGGGAATCGTTTGAGGAAAGAAGTTACAGATTCTGAGGTAAATATGTGAGAGGAGTTTTGTCTCGACTTACGTTGGAAAGCATTCCATGGCCTCCAATATTGTCTCGGCTTTGTGGAAGTCAGATAAGGTGTCTGTTTGAGAACGCGGTAGAGAAGTACTTTTACGTAAGTCAAGGTAAATATGTGAAGGAGATTATTTCGTTTTACGAAAATACTGTTGGACGTGCTTATAAGAAGTAAATAAGTACTGTTGAATGTGCTTATAGACAGTAAATAAGCTTTTCCAAACAAATACAAGCACTTGCATCCACAAAAATCATCTTCAATACAAAACACACTGAGCCTAGCATTTCCACCTCCAATGGCCATCCGTATTTTTGTCGTTCCATCCATTGGTCGGTTTGACCAAGTCACAGAGGAAGAAACCAAGTTTCAATTTGGATTTGGCTGCTTGAACGTTAAGCTTTGAATATGCTCCTTCTGATTATATTTATAAACAACATTATCTCATATAATTTGATTGTCTATATAAGCACTAATTTGACTCTGTAAATTTAATACACATTTTCCATTTTTATCTCTTATTTATTATATGTCTCTGATGTATCTTTTTTTAATTCATTATAATCCATCTCACACTTATCATCTTCATAAGTATGACTATATTTAGAAAATAAATTTTATTTTTTGTGCATTTATTGCTCTTAACTAATGTTAACCATTAATCGTTTTGCGTGATTTGAGTATCTATTACTTGTAAAAACCATATTTGAGGGTAGTATGAAAACTCTTTATGGGTTCAAGATTCAGCAGGCCAACTCATGCAAAATTTGTCTTAAGCTTCTTTGTTAGCATGTTCAACATAACATTCAACAATACTCTATTGACCTCCCTGGCTAGCTACTACGTCATATTTTTCTCTCGCGTCTCTTTCACTAAGTCTTGCCTGGTCATCTTCCAAGTCAACTTGCGTATCAAATAGTTCAAAGTAGGAACAAGAGCTTACTGGTTTGTTTAGAACAACGTTTTCAAAAGTCAAACGCATATTGTTTTCTGTAAAACAAGATAATCTCCTTCACATATTTACCTCTGCTTCCGTAAAAGTACTTCTTTACCACGTTCCCAAATGGATACTATATCTTGTGGGAGAAGGTTGAAACATGATTACTCCAAACTAAACTATCATTGGATAATAAAGTCTCGTTTTAGTTCTTCAGTGTTTTGCTCACAAAGTTGTCGATCATATCTCTGGTTTTTGAGTTTCGTTTCTTCTTGATTTCTAACCTTATACTTGTTTCAGCTTTACATGGACACACCTGCCTTAACAAGTGTCCTAGATCATTGAACTGTGGAAAACTTGGGAGAATCCAATTCACTTTCACCAAGTTAGAAAGGCCAGACTGTGCCTTAATGATGGTTCATAATTGTGAATCCAACTTCAGATAAAATGATTCAACCGGGCAAGAAGAGTGAAGAACAACTCTGGCAGCTTACTGGCGTCTTTCCACAAGTACATATGATTACAGTTTTGAACAAAGATTTACACAGTCGCTTAAAAGAAAAATTTGCCTGGTACGGCACAGCTTCCATCGTTCTTATCTGCTGAAAAGGTTCTTGAGGTGCGATTATCCGATTGTGATGAGTGTTACAACCACCAGGGAGGCCTGTGTCAACTTGACAACAATAAGTTTTACTGCAACAAAATTATGTATTCCACGAACAAAGTTGAATCTATATGTGATTTTAAGATACATTTAAATTTGAAACTTTCATAAACTGTGGTGCTATAGAAGTGAGAAAATAAAGTTACAAAGTTTAATTCTATGTAATTCAATATCCTAACTTGTAGCTATTTACTCCGTTGGAATCTAAATTTTAAAACTTGCTAAAATTCATTTAGCAAGATAATTTTTTTAAGGAGTAAAAACCAATTTATAAAAAGATTGAAACTTAATGGAATAATATTCTCGGTTAAATTTGTAAGGCGGCTTACTTTTACTCTCAATATAACAGTAACACAGACAGTTTTTTTTCAATATTAAGTAACACAGACAGTTTTTAAATGTTCAAGAGCTTTCAATTTGAGAAAGTTTTGCTATCAAAATGGATGAAACAAGATAATGGAATTCGATCTTCCCAACTAAACAGTTGGAGGTTATTCCATGACTGAAATCTCATCAAATAATTCCAGTCTGGAGCAATATAATTAATAATTAACTTTGACATAAAAGTTGGAGGATTCTCAACTGAATATTTGATTCGTAATCAGAAATTAACTTCATCCAAAGTTAAAAGTTATAAACAAACAAGCACCAAACATTTACTCTAAGCTTAAAATTCTTCATAGCTTCATCCTCCGAAGTATTTTGCAAGTCACTGTTGACTGTGGATGTAGCATGGAATTAGAATACCACCATCTGGCTCTTTCCTACATGTTTCCCCTGTATTTGCAATCCCTTTTCCAAGTCAACACAACAATCTTAGATTCATCTATATAAGCAAAAGCTCTTCATTGTTTCTTCACACACACACATCTTTTGGTAACATTTCTACTTTGTATAAATATGTACATATATATTCTCTATTCTTGTCTTTGCTTCTCTAACTTCCTTTCTTGTCTTGCTTCCTCTTTCAGGTCAACCATCTCAAATAGTTGTCATATGAATTGAACAAAAAGCAAACCAAATTGAGATGACTCCACTTTACATGTCTTGCTTCCACTTGTATTCTCAACTGGTACTGCTTTTTCTGGCTGGATTTGGAAATGGAAACCATGAAAAGTGTCCTCAATCATTTGATTGTGGAGAACTTGGGAAGATCCACTTCCCTTTCACCAAAGCAGAAACACAGGATTGTGGCTTAATGATGATACATGGTTGTGATGATCCATCTTCAAATAAAACGATTCCACTAGA
>JANTPZ010000209.1:0-35527 GCA_025593235.1 Vachellia pachyceras | reverse complement strand
TGTTCCTAATTTTAGTATCCACTCTTTATGTATTTTGATTATAGTTGCTAGGTGTCTAGGACTGTGATTCATATATATATTTGAGGATTATTACTGGTATGTGTAATCTTGATATTAATACTTGCATTGGATTTGCACTTAACGAATTGTTAATTATCTTGTGGACCTATTTTTCACTATAGTTGATAATTTGTGTTCTTGAAGCTCTCAATTTAGTTGAAAGTGAGAGGACCTATGTGAATCTAATGTGAGCTAGCCTCTTTAGTAACCTCTAGTGAACTAAAGTAACCTAGGTGGCTAGGTAAATTTTACTAGTAGTGTTAATTAGGAGAACGTTTCTTCACTAGTCCTTGGCCAGTAAGGTGTAATTGAACTTAATTAATTCGAATTAGGAATATTAGCTAAGTCATTCATCAAGGAGATTCACTTCATCCATTATCAATTCCATTATAAAAATAAGAAGAAAAATATTAGAAACAGTAGCCATTTAGTCTAGTTAGATAGATAATACATATTTCGCATACTTTTTGGTTAATTTGTTATTTATTCTAGATTACTTAGTAATTCAATATAGGCTCCACGTAGAGATCGACCTAGGTTAGTTGCCATATATTGCATTTAACTTAGTTCTATTTGATAGCCTCACGACAAGGATTATCAAATTACAAATAGGAAAAGAAGAGTACTCTGCATGTTTGGAATTTGTGATCCCTAAGAACATTAACATCAATTAGACTCTCTTATGTATAACAGCAAAGAATTATCCTTTTTTGCTTCCTATGTTCCCTTTCCTTCTTCTTTCTTCCTTTATAATCCCTTCTTCATCCACCTTTAATTTCTAACCATTTTTTCCTTCTTGCACTTCAACATCATTTGCAATTGATACCTCGTTCTCGCCTGTAAGATTGAATCATTTTCTCATCTGATAATTTTAAAATTAGTTTGCCTTTTTACGTTGACTAAAGGGCTTTTGGTTTTTTACTTTATATTATTCAGGCATTCAAAGTTGATTATATGATGAAGAGTCAGAAGCCAAAAGATGTAACATGCAAGAAAATAGCATGGTCAATTAGTAACTTTAGTACAATGGAAACCAATAAGCTACACTATTATGAGGTTTTCTTCATCTACAATTGTGTTTTGTAATTCAAATATGTTATTTTATATCATTCACTTCTTGTTTCCTTTCAAAAAGCTATTCTCCCTTTCCAATTGTTTTGTATTTGTTGTTCTTTCCTATTTCTTTGCTTCTTTTGGTCTTATAATTGATTGTTCAATTGTTTGAAAAATCATTCAAAAATTAAATTGATAAATATTCTTATGAAAAAGAACATTTAAGGTGCTTATATATATATATATTATGTCAAATCATTTAAACATATACTTATTGTTTTACCATCATTAATTATTAAAATATGTATATACACATGTAAATTAATCTTAGGAAAACTTGCAAATTTGTGTATTAACTCAAATAATATAAATTATTTTTTGTAAATTTTCATATAGACACTTGTATTTTATTATTGTTAGTTGTTAAAATTAGGAGTTGTAAATTTTCGTATAAGCACTTATTAATTTACTGTTACTATTTGTTAAAATGTATATGTACACATGTAAATTATGACTTCAATGGCTACAAATAAACAAATCTAAGTTTTGTCCTATTGTTACTACACTGCTCCAAAGGATGATGATGTTGTTAACTTTAAGGATATGGGAAAAATAAAGAAATCGTTTGTTCCTCTATTAGAGGAAGTTTGTTTATGGCATCCTTCATTATTGGACTATAAGAACAACAAAAGTCATATGTTTACTGAATGGGCATTTAATGCTTTGGGTCAAGTTCTTCAATTTTTGAAGGGCAAGAAGTGGAGAGATATTAATGAGGAAACATGTGAGAAACTTCAATATCTGTGTGGGGAGCTTGAGATTAGTATATTAGACTTGGGTTGGCTGGAGTCTCTTGTTAAATCTGCTTTAAATATGAAAGGATATGCCGAGAAGGCAGAGAAAGTGAAAAACTTGAAGCAAAGCTTGATGATTGTAGAGACAGAAATGAACATGACGGAAGAAAAACTTGGTGATACAGAAGGAAACATTGAGATGGTAAGAAAAGAATTGGTGGATATAGAGCAAGACTTTGAAGAGAAGGATTTGAAGGAAAAAAATTGGGTATATGAAAACCTAGTCTAAATTGTAAAATATGCTCATAAGAATTATTTGTATTTCATACCCAGTGCGTGAGAGAGAGAGACTTGGCAGTTAACAATATCAAATATGTGATGAATCCACTTTATTCATAACAGAAAATCCTTAGTGTATATCTTGAATGATATTCTTAAGCATCCAATTAACGACAATAATCTCATTCTATTAAAGAGAAATAAATTAGCAATGAATAATTTTTAGAACTCAATGTATACTTAGATATCACTTGTACAGTTAAAGTTGAAATTTTTCTAATGATAAAGGACAAATTGCTACATTTCAAAATGTTTTCAAAAGAATATCACACTCTTTAAAATATGGAAGTCATAGTTTGCTGGGTTTAGAACTATAATATAGTTTCTCTAACCAGTTGAGATGAACAAAGAAGAGCCTCCTATATGTTGAGTGTCCATTCCTTCTGTATCCTCTCATTATGAATTTTCTTGGTGTGGTTTTTTATGTATTGCTGATTGAAAATGGAGAATGATGCCTTTTTTCATCAATAAACTATGAACAGGAAAATAAAATACCAAAATACTGCAATAATGATTGTTTACATGTTACATCTAGCTCAAGTTAAGATTTTTAGGAAAATAGTTTACTCCCTAAACGTTTTTTAAGCATTGTGGTAGTTAGGGCTACATTTTACATCATATTGTATGCCTCTAATAGGATGTAAGTATAGATTAGACCAGACAGAATTAGAGCCCAACTTGAGTTTAGTTTGGTGAAGGCCTTGGACTTAGTCCAACATGCTACCCAAGACCTTCCTTTTTTTAATATTTTTCTCCTTCTTATATCAGCGGACTACAAAGGACTACCTGGACCCAACACAACCCCAGTTTTTTCTTGGACAAAAAGGCCTTAATTCAACCTAGATCAGTTTTTGATTGGACAAAGAAGCCTTATTTCAACCTAGATAGTAGACACAATTAACATTAAAAACCAATAATCACAAATTTCATCAGGAAAAAAAATAAAATCTAAACATAAATCCATGATGTTCTATTATCCAACATGCACAAATAATAATAACTAAAAATAACATTAAAATTATAATGAAACAATCCACTATAACAAAAACATTAAAACTTTATGTTCAATAATAACAAGCACAAACGGGACACAAAATGTAAGTTCAATAAAAATATGACAAGCATCTCTTTGTAATAGCCAAAAAACCCCTTGTACTTTAAAGCTTCCATATGGCAAAAGGAGAGCAGTGTAAGCTCAACTCTGTTAACAAAACTAGAGAAACTGGATAAATAATAGACAAAAAGTCCAAAACACCAATAAAACACATATAATGGCAGGTGAGAAATTGTCAAAATAGCCAACTTTCGAATAATTTATCTTTGCATAAGTTTCAAAGGCAGATAATAACTAGGCTTAGCAAAACAAACATCCTAAAGAACAATGACAACATTCTTCACCACAGAAGCAAATTCCCAACCTTAGATGCCCCGTAAGTCTGGTTATGAGCCAGTAAAGATCATAAGCATGACCTAACATTCTCACAAAACTAGTCCCAAAGTAGAACCAACATGACAGAGCATTTACCTTCATATTTGAGAACAAGTTGAACGTGATTTGGGGCAACAGAAAAGCATATAGAACTAAACATCCCAAGTGCTTCAAGTCTACCCATGGTGAATGTCTCCGAAATAATGATGATTTGCTTGTATAGGTCTGAATATGTTATCCTTGGATGCTTTACCTTCACTTCCTTACTTAACTCAATTGCATTGTTGTAGCCATGTGAATACTCTTCCTCGTTCCTTATGGATCCATTAGACCCACCCGTCTTATTCTTGTTATCATAAGTTCTTGACCTAGATTCATCCCTCATTGTTTCCGTTCACGTGCACAAATTATCTTTGTTCTTTCTATTCCATTTTCCTTTGTATCTTCTTCTTCATTCATGAACAATCCTACATTCTATTGTTCTTGCTTCATTAGCTTAGCTTTCTTATATCAAAGGCTTCCAAGATTGATGGAAAGGCTATTGGCTTCTATCTTAGTAGTACCTATAGCGATATTGTCGTTTGGTAGAATGATCATGTTGAGATTGTAGCCAATAATAAAGGTAACCAAACTACTCCTTCCTATGTTGCCTTCACAGATACCAAGCGTCTTATCGGAGATGCATGCAAGAATAAAGTTGTTGTTGGAAGTATCACTTAGTTAAGGTAGTTAGTGTTAATCACTTAGTTAATGACTCAAAAGTCTATATAAAGGGTCATTATATAATGATCTGTGTGTGAAATTGTTTAATCATCATCAAAGAGTGGGAGGATGTATAATGCCGACCAATGCATATAGAAGGAGGATATCTTGGATCTTCCACCACAAAAGTCCCCAAAATGCGGTTAGTTCTTCACCCTTAAGAGATGGTAGTTTAGTGTTGTACCTAAATGGGTTTATGATAATACATAGAATTTCTTCTTTGATTCACTATAAGAAAATGTGGTATTAGTAGCGGTATACAAAATTACCACTGAAGTTGACATTTGTAAAGGTTATTAGTCAAACGTTATAACATTGTAGCATAGACTAGGGGCTGACAAGGGAAACAAGTTAGTAGCTGTTATAAACCACTACAGATGTGGTGGCAAGTTGGCGCCATTTGGCGGGAATAAGGTGTCACAATAGTACTGGTTATTTGCAATGTTTTCGAAATAATAAAACGCGACAAAATACGAACAATCTCTAGTAGAGTTTTTATAATTGCTACACAAATACAAACATTTATAATTTTTCCGCTGTTATTTGCTTTTAACAATCAAACCGCTACATATTCAAAAGGTTGTTTGCTCCCACACGTTTTGTAGTGGTTTAGACATAACACTACAAAAATGTTTATTTTTCGTTGTTTTTTCAGTTCTGCAACTATTATTTGCAGCGTTTTTTGACCGTCAAACAATTGCATATTCGAAAGGCCACTTGCTCTCGTGTAGTTTGTAGCGGTTCTAGCAAACTGCTACTAAAAGCTATATTTTTTAGACAACACCTACATTTCGCAGTGTTTTGAGTTGTGTCGGTTTGTGCATAACCGCTAGTATTGGAATGCTTATATAAAGCATGCAACCTCCTCATTTTTCTCATTCCTGTTATTTGAAAACATCACATCAAAGAAGATCCTAGAGATATTTTGCTTCTTCTCCCAGTTTTCTTATTTTACACTAAGTCGGTTAGTATGTTAAAGTTTTGTTGAAGTAATTTATTTTTAAGTTATAATGAAATTTATTTATTTTAATTTAATTTCTTTTATTTTATTTTTTTTGTTATACTTTTTTTAATTATTAATTATAATGTTTATTTTGTAAATGTCTAGTTATGATCCTAGTCGTAGACCTGGAAAGGCTCCCATGATCCCTAATGATGATATCTTGAATATTGGTAGGGTTGAGGCGAAGATCCTAGAGACTAGTGGCATCAAATAGAATCCGAAGCAAACTTATGGCATTAGCATCAATGATTTCAAGGTTGGTGGGATCAACATCTCAATAAAATTATTATGGGAGAAAACTTGTTGAAGCTCGTATTGAGAGTTGTTCCCCAACTCAGTGTTAGATTCCAGTACAGGAGGTCACTGGAGAAAAGGGCTGTGTCTAGGCGAGCCGCCCAGAGCCGTGCCTAGCATACGATCCACCATACTGTAGGATGGAAGCATTTCTCTATCACCTACTCCGAGATGGATGAGGTAGCGCTGAGAGAGGGCCACTTATGGGATATGTTGTGGCCACCCACAAACATAATGATAGGACTCCATTGTCGCAGGAGACTGAAGAAATTATTTTAAGTTATTTTATAATTTATTGAATTAGAGATAATCATTTTAATAAGATTTGCTTAATTTTGTTTTTTTATTCCAGGAGCATATTCAGCAAATTGATGCTGAGTTTATGGAGTCCCAGGGGTTAGTGGTAGACCCTACTACCTTACTTAGGGTGGCCATGGAAAGGCACGATCATCACCCCCAGATGACTTTCGGGTTTTGAGTTTCAGAGGCCACACTACGAAGATTTTGAGATATTTATCTTTGCAGCCATGACTACAAAGATTGTATTTCTTGAATAAAATGGTAGAGCCATGAGATGGCATGCTGGTGAACAAATCTTGACTGTAAGTTAAGACATCAGCGGGATTATGAGGCCTGGAAGGGTTTTGACAAAGAATTTCCAAATTTTACGGTAGATTCCAGAAATATACATCTTGCTCTGATGACTGATGGATTCAATCCGTTTAGGAACTTTAGCACAAGTTACAGTATTTGACCGGTGGTATTAGTTCCTTACAACTTGCCTCCATGGATGTATATGAAGCAAAACTCATTCATTTGTTTGTGATCATCCCAGGAAAGAATGAACCAGGCAATAATATTGATGTCTACCTGCAACCTTTAATAAATGAGTGGGTCAAATTATGGATGGATTGGATTGAGACATATGATGTATATGATAAGGCACTATTCAAATTGTGCGGCTTTGATGTGGACAATAAGTGACTTCCTGAGCCTTGGAACGTTATCTAGGTGGAACGTACATATTGGACTGGCTTGTCCCGTGTGTAACTTTGATACAAAGTCACTATGCCTTCAACACATTCAGAATCGAAGTTTCATAGGTCATCACCGATTCCTTGATGGGAAGTATAAATTTAGATTGCAGAGGAATTGTTTCAATGGAAAAGAGGAAAGAAGTTCAGATATTATGTAGTTCATCACCGATTCCTTGATGGGACCTCCTGCCAATTTAAGTAGTTCAGATATTATGAGTAACTTGATGATGTTCAGTTTGAGTTTGGGAAGAAGGATGATTCAGAACAAGGCGGAAGAAGATCTTGTAGCACTTCAGATGTTGACACGATGTGGTAATGGCGTAAGAGGAGTATATTTTTCACTCTTCCTTATCAGTGACTATAACAATATGTTAGGTTATAGTCTTGATGTAATGCACATCGAAAATAATGTATGTGATAATGTTTTGTACACCTTGTTGAATGAATATGGGAAGTTTAAAGATAATCTTCGAGCCAGGAAGGATTTACAGTCCATGGGAATTCATCAAAATGCTTGGCTAGACAATAATGACAAGTTTCAACTAGCAAAATTTAACTTAACGAAGCCAAATAAGGATATATTTCTTTCAACATTGAAGAGAATTAAGGTTCCTGATGGATATTCAACCAACATATCAAGGTGCATCGATTTGCAATCTCAGAAGGTAGCGAGATTAAAGTGTCGTGACTTATATGTCCTTATGCAATAGTTACTACCATTGGCACTAAAAAATACATTGCCTCTAGAAGTGTCAACGGTGTTGGTGGAGCTTTGTTCTTTCTTAAGAAAGTTGTGTGCAAAGGTCCTTGTTACTAAGGCGTTGGATCAACTGCAGCAACAGATCATTCTCACACTATGCCATTTGGAGATGATCTTCCCTCCTTTGTATTTCACTGTAATGGTGCACCTCACTATCCACCTTGTCCAAGAGGTAAAACTCGGTTGCTCGGTTCAATATCATTAGATGTATCCTATTGAAAAGTACTCATGTTAAAAACTATTCACACACATTATTTACACACAAATCGGTACGTCACTAATTATTACTTTGTCATCATGTTTTTAACTTATTAGATGTTCTTAAGGAAGTTGAAGTCATATGTCAGGCATAAGGCATGGCTAGAAAGTTCAATAGTAGAATGTTATATAGGGGGTGAGGTCCTCAACTTCTATTCATAGTACTTTCATGACATCGAGGCATCTTTCAACTGTCGTTCTCGTGTTAATGATTGCCCTAATTTTGGATCATTAATATCGATAAGTTTGTTTCCTCCTGTAGGGAGACCAGTTGGAGGACATCAATAATTCACCTATACTCCTACTGAGATGCTACAAGCACACATACATATCCTAAGAAATTGTAGTCAAGTTGATCCTTTCATTCAATGAGTATCAGTACTCATATATTATTTTATAAATTTAAATTATGTTTGTCAACTCATATCATGTCAAGTGTCGACTACGTATCTGGACACAAACATCCGTTAAGGTCGATAGAAGGGTGCATAGAGAATTCCCAAGTTGGTTTGTACACCGAATACACAATGACGACAACTCCCACCCAGTTGATTTGAAAAGTCTTGCCATTGGCTCGCTTCAGTATGCAAAAAGATTTACTGCATAAAATATCAACGGGGTTCAAGTTCTGCACAGTTTCAAGTGATCAAGGTTCTCTTACCAAAAATCCAGGGTTTTTGGGACTTTGGGTACAAGAAGTTATGTGAGTGGTAGGAACGATGGCATACGTTTTGGAGGTGTCCCTTACTATAGAAAATTGGTTGACATCTTTGAACTAAATTATCAGGGTTAATTCACTGCCACATTATCCAAGTGTTCTTGGGAAAATACGACAACTCCTTGTGGAATCACTATAGATGAGCTGGGCATCACATCTATGAATTTCTCAAGGCTCATTCACACAAGTGAATCTCAAGATGATGAGTCATATATTAAAGCATCAAAGGCACAACAAATTTATTATGTAGATGATGAGAAACATATAGATTGGAACATGATTGTTCATCTTAAGCTCAAAGATCGTTATGACATGTGGGTGATAGCGATGAACACCATACATGAGGCAGAGCCATTTCATCCTACTGATTTTGAAAACTTTTCCCCCAAAGGATATGACAATTTACCCATTGTCAGGCCTGATGACTATGAATAAATAAATTTGGTATGTAATATACATAATTTAATTTGTTTCAATCTGTATGGGGATTTTTTTATGAAACATACGTATTTGTAGTGATTTTAAGTCGCTGCAAATTCAGAAAAAAAAAACCGCTGCAAAAATAATCATATAAAACGCTGCTAATCAGCCAGACATCTTATAAATACCCATTCCCCCATTTTGCTTTTTTACTTTTTCTCCCTTATTTGACTGTTCCACTCTTTCTCTTTTCTTCATCTTTTTATCTACAAGGTGACCATATTTCATCTGCAAGTCTCAAGTCAAACGGGTTATATTTTTCCTACTCGCAATTTATTTTCATTTATTTATTTATATATGTATATATATAAATTTATCTTCTTATCATTTATTTGGTAAATTTTGTTATTTGAGTTAATAATAATTCTTGAGCATACTAACTCTCTTTTTTTTTTGTTTTTTCAGATTTTTTCATTTCATTACATATTACATATATTCTGTAATTAATAATATTTACAATAGATTATGAAATTATTATTAACTGGAATTTTATAATTAAAATTAATTTTCTTATATTTAAATAATTCATTTTAAGTAGAATATTTATTTTTTTATTTTTCACAAATTTTAGTAATGGTTCTAAAACCACTACAAATTTTGTCCATCAAATAATTTTGTCCAAAAGTGGCACTCATTTTTTATTTTTCATTGAAATGGGTAGCAATTTTATAAATGGTACTAAATGTTGGCAGGAAAATTACCCATGCCACTAAAAATTTGGCAGGAAATACAATTTTCAACTTATAAAACTTAGTAGCGATTTTTAGTTGTTTGACCTTAGAATTAATTACCCATGAATCTATTCTTATAATTACCCATGAAATAATTCTTATATTTACATAGGTCCCTTAGAATTTTGGCATACTTTAGTTGTTTGACCAATTCACACAAAGGCATATTGACTTCAATTTTGCTAAACAATTCATACAATATTTCATTATCATGCTTCTCACTTGCCTTTTTCATACCTTGAAGATAAGAATGAGGGAAGAGAAGGTCTTTGAGATTTACCTCTTTACCTTTATTGCTTAAGGCTCCATAACAGTGCATTTGGACTTCACTTCCAGCTACATCATCCGCTTGAATATCAGCTTGTGTGGATGGCTTGTTCTTTAAAAGGGTCTTCTCTTTCTTTCTCTCAGATGAAGGTACAACAATAGAAGTTGAGGCTCTTTCTTGCATTTCTTCATCATGATCAACTTCTATGTCTTCATCTTCCTTGTCCTTAAACCCAACTTCTTTCCCATTTCGTAGTGTGATCATATTGAGTTCCTTAGGATTCATCACAACATTAGATGGCAAACTTCCTTTCTTAGCATCGTCTTTACTCCTTGAGTTAGATAATTTAGAAACAAAGGTAGTGAGATCGTTGTGCTTCATCTCTATTTGCTCAATCTTGTCACAAAGTTTACCCATCATCTTCATTAATGCTTCATCCCTATTTGGTTCTTGAATAGGCATCTCCCTAGATGTTGAAGGGAAATAATTGGAGTTCATAGGGACATTTCCAAACTGCCCTTGAGAGATTCTAGAACCTCTGTACATATTGCCCTTGCCTTGACCCGCTTGATATCCCTTATTGTAAGCATTAGGGTATTGTTCTCTTTGATAGAATTGGGTAGGTCTTTGGAAATTCATGGATGCCACCTTAACAGATTCACATTGAGAAGGGCAAGTGAGTGTAGTATACATAGGACTAGCACAAATATCGCATGAGGAAGATACAAGAGCTTGAGACATAGAAGTAGAGCTAGTGGCATTAACATTGTGAACTTGTTGAGCTTGCATAGTTTTCTGCATACACCCACTTGATCACTTAGGATGGCCAGTTTGTTCAAGATTTCATTAGCTGACCAAGCTCTAACTCTACAAGATTGAGCTACGTCCCTTGTGCCAAATTGTTGGTTGTTTGCAGCCATCTTTTCAAGTAAATCCCATGCACATTGAGAAGTTAAGTCAATCAAAGAACCACCGACAGCAGCATCAATAGTGGCATTCATATGATCTAGAAGTCGATCATAAAAGTATTGCACCAAATGAGATTGAGCAATTTGATGATGAGGGCAGCATGCTAGTAGGGCTAGAAATTGGCTCCAATACTCATAAAGGCTTTCTCCTATAGCTTGTTGGATGCTATAAATCTCCTTTCTCATTTTGGTAGTCCTAAAGCTGGACAGTACTTCTATAGAAAGGCTTTCTTCAGTTGCTCCCAAGTTAGAGTGGAAAAGTGTTGTGGAAGCATATGGAGCCACTCCTTGGCCTTTCCATCCGCAGAAAACAAAAAGGCTCGGCTCAAAACATCATCCAATCGAGCTCCAGGAGGTTTCATAGAAGAACACACCATGTGAAGATTCTAAAGATGCCTATGAGGATCCTCTCCTGCATTGCCAAAAAATTTAGGTAAGGCACTTATCAAATGACCTTTCAACTCAAAATTTGTAGCAAAATTGTAGAAACCATAAGGATTATAATCAACATTCGATGAACTCATTTCCCTTATGCTTCTATTCCTAATTTCATTGTTCACATTATTGGGTATATGTTCATCATTACGCTCCTAATTCTGTCCAGGCATCTCACCATCAGGATCCATCACAAAATGATTATCAATATAATCTCCTAATGAAGACTCAGAATTAGATATGCCAAGGTTATGACAAGAATCAAATGAAGATGCCCTAGATGTAGTGTGTGAAGAGTGTTCAAAGGGTACTTGCAACAATGGAATTGAAGTGGCAGTACTTTCACCTCTCCTTTCTTTTCATAGTGCTCTAAGTGTTTTATCTATTTCCTATCCAATGGAACAATTTCTTGTTCTTTAGATCTAGTCATGCACACTCAAAACAGCAATAGTAAATGGCAACGTGGCCAAAGAAAATAATAATTTTAATTTTTTTTCAAGTATTTTTCTAAATCTAAAATGGAAATGCAAAAGGACAAAACAAAAAATCTTTCTTTAGTTTTTTTCAAAATTTTCGTTTTTTTATTTTTTATTTTTTTCTTATGCAAAAATTTTTTTTTAAATCAATAACTCCTAAATCTAAAAAACAAAACAAAAAAATACCCTGGTCAATTTGATAATTGACACTCAATTACCTAGTAGCTCAAAGGTCCCCGGCAACGGCACCAATTTGATAAGCCTTGTTGTGGGGCTATCAAATTAAACTAAGCTAAATATGCAATATATGGTAACTAACCCAGGTCGATCTCTACGCGGAGCCTATGTTTAATTACTAAGTAATCTAGTGTAAATAACAAATTAACTAAGAAGTATCAAGAGTATTTTTTTCTATCTAATTAAACTAAACAAATGAATTTAAATTCTATAAAATGAATATCCTAGATGATTGACTTCACTAACCTTCCTTGTCCAATTTTAATATTGAATTCTCCTTTTAACTAAGCACAAGGACTATTAAGAACCCTTACTAATCAATATTCCTAACCTTTTAATAAAATCTAAACCTAGACTCAATTAATCAACTAGGAATATCTTAGTGCTTAGCTCATGTTAGATTTATAAAAGATCCTCTTTACCTCCAATTAATTCCTAGAAACCTAGCAAATCAATTGATTTCAAGAGAATAAAGGAAAGCAATTGAATAACAAGAGTGCTATAGTCTAATCACAATCCAGAATACCAATCTAACACAAGTATCACAATCTAGATTATATCAACCGATCATAATCATCTCCCATACATATAAATTATAACCTCTAGCAACCTAGAATTATAATCTACATATATAGAGATTAGAAAGTGAAATTAAAATTAAAAGAACTCCCCTAATTGTTCAAAGACTCCGGTTAGTTTTATCATCACCATCGGACAACGAATCTAGCCGTTCATAGTTGGGAAATCAACTCTCCTGAATCGTTGAATTTCCATGGCAGTAACGTGAAAGTGAAAGGATGACAGGATGGCGTGGCTGCTTGTGACTGGAGGAAGACAGAAGAGTGAAGCCGAGAGGAGTGAAGTGGCATGCGTAAGGTCTATCTCCTCCGGGTGACGTCGTCTATTTTATGGCTGGAATGGAATCAGGAGGGAATTAGTAAATGGTACAAGCGGCTAGGGTGTGTGAATAGTGATGGCGTGCTTGTTCATGTGCGAATGGGTTTCAGCTGTGATTTAGATGCGGCGCCCCCTCCTCTTTCACGCATGGCCGCTTGTGAATACATGGGTGTGGTTTTGATGAATTGTGAATGGATGAAGGATTTAATAGGGCGACCCAATAATGGATGAATGCTCCCAGGTGTAGCTTTTGTATTTGGGTCAATAATTGGATGAATGCTCCCAAGTGTGGCTTTTGTATTTGGGTCAATAATTGGATTATGGGTGTGGGGGCCGCTGGAGGTGTGACCGAATGGGTGAGTGTGTGAATGAAAAAATGAGAAGGTAAAGAGAGAGAGAAAAATGGAAAGTTGGTACCAAAATATCAACGCATTTCTTTTTTTTTTGGCCAACATCAACACATATTTCTTATAACAAAAGTAACATCTAATCAACACATTTAAGCTCATATAAGATACCAAAATGTCAATATTATGTATACTTATTTCTTATAAAATATATATTTATCACCGAGTCTGTATTAAGAGTTGCAGCAATAGGGCATGACAGGAGACTCTTTCTAAATATATTATTTGTTTTATGCAACTTATGTCTATTTTCAGTGTAGTAATAAACATCAATGCAATCTCTAGAAATTGTGGTTTTTTCCCTTTGTTCTTTGCCTCGCCTTGCAAGTCTTTATTTAATCTTTATATATGAACAAGAGAAACACATGACCATGACCTGTTGAATTCAAGTTTTACTGGGTCGTGAAACTATGGATGTTGAATTTAAAGTTATTTGAGCATATGAAAATAGGAGTCATTATTGGCAGTTATTCTAAGGTTATGGATGTGCCTGGCAACTCACTGTTGCATCTTTTACTTACGTTGACTCCATTTAGTTTTTTTTAAGTATCCCCTTCATTCATTCACAATCTGTTAACATCCTATGCCAACATGTAAGGTTGTGTGACCTTAGAATTCATTCAGCTTGCCATTATCTTGAAGTATTGGACTATTGGTGTGCTTAGATTCCAGAAAGCACTTGTTCATTCTAGACAGTTATGATCCAAACGTATGACACTTTGGTTTTTCTTTTGATGGAGAGGCATCTAAAAGAACTGATGATTTTTGTACATCTTATTTCAAGTTATTTTTTGCCTTTATGTATTGTCTTCTCTAGGAAGATTGGCTTTGGGTGCTACAGTTGCCTATGCTGGTATGCCACCTTAATATCCATTTCTCTTGAAAATAAAACAAATGTAAGCAGTGAATTGGTTTTTGGCTATTCTTGAAGATTTTGTTAATATCCACTTACAGATATGTATAAAATATTTAGAATATTGAGTCAAAGTACTTTCTTGTTCTTTCTTTTGAGCTACCAGAGTAATGTAATTCTTCGGAAGATTTGGTCTCAGGTCCCAAATAAGCAAAATATGTATGGAATGGTCCCAAGGATGAAAAAAATTAATGAGAGGTCCCCATTGATAACATGAGGTCCTTGTATTGACAACATCATGTGCTGTGTTGACAACACCTCATGTTGTCAATAGGACCTTTCATTAAATATTTTCATCCTTGCGATCATTACTTAAATATTTTGCTTATTTGGGACCTGAGACTAAATATCCCTAATTCTTTTTCCTTTTTGGCCTGAGGTAATTTAATGATTTTGAATTCCAGATTTTCTCTGCTTTCCTAGACCCCATCTGTTTGGCATCAACCTTGGCAATGCTCTTTGTATAGTTGCAAATTTTATTGGCTGTATCTTTTTTGATGCAAAAATGAAAACTATAGCCAATTAAGAATTAATCACAAACGCTAGGCATGCTTATAACACATTGATACAATGTTAATTATAAATTCCAGATCATTAAAATGGACTATTCCTACGTTTAAAATTTGCCTTGACAACTAAGCCCGTTGTTTGCTGTAGTGGATGTTGTTGGAGACTAGATTAACCCCTCATTATTCTACTTGTAATGGATTTTGACTTTATTCGAAAATTTTCTTGTGCCTCCATGAAAATTGTTAGACCTTGCATTATAGGACTCAATGTTATTCTGGTAAGGAAAGCGCGAAAAAATCTAGAAGAGGAGGGTGATTGGATGATGAGGATGTAGTGCAATCTATTCGAATTTCTTACAATAAGAGGCAAACATTCACATTTAGTTCCTAAAATTTTGTTCTAGTTTTGTTTCAGCTCCAGAAGTTCATTTTATTTCAATGTGAAAGTTTCCCAAAGAGTTTGATATCGTCTTTTCCCATGATTAATTACCACGATTGTGTGTTATTGTAGGACCATTCACATTTCTATGTTGACTTTCAACTACACCATATCTGCTGGACTATCAGGTTTTATTTATTTTTAGAGATTGTGCGTCTTGTTTTTGCGTGACAGATTAGTTACACCTTTATCAACTAAAGTGAATTTTATTGCACTGATTTCAATAGGAATGGCTATGAGTTACTTCAAACAGGAGCATGATCTTGGTACATACTGGCTTTTATTTGCAATCTTCCTGTTATTTTACTTTGGTGTGTTTGGAAAGCTGAGAAACATACAAATGAATGATTTTTTCCCCAGAGAAGAGACGAGCTGAGGCTGTTAGGGTCAGAGATAAATAAGCAGACAGAATCCCTGTAGGAACTAACAACTTATTATCATTTTTTATCTCTTGCTTATTATATAAAATGCAACTGTAGTTTAAGCATTATTGTTATGTTATCTGGTTTTGCCAGAAGCGAAAATCATTGTATGCTTGCTTAGTAAAAGGATTGAATGAAGATGGAGCGGCTAAGTTCTCTGGAATTCTTTTTTTGGTTTTGTTTCATTTTTACTCACCCTCTATTTATTTACTTTCATTTCAAAAGACCAACTCATTTGTTCGCTAAAGCATCTTTGACTGAACCAGGAACCCCGTTGGTTAGCATTACGTCAGAAAAGTTGATTTTCTTGTATGTTCCATGAACAAATCACAGCCCATTAAAATAATGCCATGAATGGTGACTCTGATCCAAAAGATCATTTTTGAACACCATTATATAATCCAAGTTAATCCAATGTTCCTCTTGTTTTGGCAAAATGTACGAGTGTTTGCTTTGTTTATGAGACATCAAGGGGGATCAACCTAATCAAGTTGATAACATGGCCAACAAAAGCAAAAGGAGACTCATTGAGAGGGGTTATGCTAGAGAGGTGATAAAACAAAATATATTTTTTAAAAAACTTTCCATATTCACTGCAGATTTTACCTGCGGATTTTCTTGCAGGTAATTACCTGCGGATTTACAAATCCGCAGGAAAATAAATTTTCACAAACCTTATACCTAAGAATTAAAATCCATAGAAACCAATTTCCTACGGGTTTTTAGCCGAAATCCACAAGAAAATTTCAGGAATACAACATTTTTTGTAGTGTATCACACTCGTTAAAATATGGAAGTCAAAGTTTGGTGGGTTTAGATAGAACTGTAATATAGTTTCTTTGACCAGTTGAGATGAACAAAGAGGAGCCTCCTATATGTTGAGTTTCCGTTCCTTCAATATCCTGTCATTATGAATTTTCTTGGTGTGGTTTTTTATGTATTGCTGATTAAAAATGGAGATGATGCATTTTTTCATCAATAAACTGTGAACAAGAAAAGAAAAATAATGATTGTTTACATGTTACAGCTGGCTTGAGTTCAAATTTTTAGGAAAATAGTTTACTCCCAAAACGAGTTTTAAGTAGAGGGGTAGATGGGGTTACGTTGTACATCATATTATATGCCTCTGATAGGAGGTAAGCATAGACTAGTCCAGATCGGATTGGAGTCCAACCTAGATTTGGTTTGGTGAAGGCCTTGGTTGAATAAGGCAGCTTAAAATCTAGTATTTTCAACCTCAGCCTGAGAGCTACCTAATATCTTCCTTTTTTTTTATTTTTTCTTCGTTTTTTTATCGACGGACTAAAAAAGGATTACCTGGACCCAACCCCAGCCTCAATTTTTTTTTTTTGACAAAGAGGCCTTATTTCAACCTAGATAGTAGATACAATTAACACAAAAAACCAATAATCACACATTTTATTTAAAAAATAAAATCTAAAAATAGATCATGATATCCTATTATCCAACATGCACAAATAATAAGAACTAAATAGTATGATATTCAAATTACAATGATACAATCCACTATAACAAATATATTAAAACTGTGTAAGTTCAATAATGACAAGCACAAACTGGACACAAAAATGTGAGTTCAATAAAAAGATATGACAAGCATCTCTCTGTAATAGACTAAATTTCCAACCTGGTTATGAGCCCAGTAAAGATCATAAGCATGAGCTAACATTCTCACAAAACTAGTCCCAAAGTTGAACCAACATGACAGAGCATTCTCCTTCATGTTTGAGAACAAGTTGAACAAAATCTGGGGCAACAAAAAAGCATCTAGAACCAAACCTCCCAAGTACTTCAAGCCTCCCAATGGTGAATGTCTCCGAAATGATGATGATTTGCTTGTATAGGTCTGCATATATTATCCTTGGACGCTTTACCTTAACTTCTTCACTAAAGTCAATGGGCATGTTTGGAAATGCGGTGATAAAGTGCTTTTACCATTTGCGAGGTAAATATGTGAATGAGATTATCTTGTTTTATGAAAAAATAATGTGGAATGCACGTTTGGCCTTTTCAAACGTAGTTTCAAACTGTAGATTCAAAAGGTCACTTGCTCCCGCACATTTTGTAGTGGTCTAGATAAAATGCTACAAAATTGTTTATTTTTCATTCTTATTTTTCAGTTCTATAACTGTTATTTGCAGCTGTTTTTGATGGTCAAACTGCTGTAAATTCGAAAGGTTGCTTCCTCTCGCATAATTTATTTTATTTTTATTTAATTTATTTTTTAGTTATAATGAAATTTATTTATTTTAATTTAATTTCTTTACTAATAAAAAGAAAATTGTTTATAGAATTGGTAAGGTTAAAATATATGAGATGGGATTATTTTATTTTATATATATGTATGTATGTCCGTTTATGTTCATCCTCGTGGCTTCAAATGTTTTTTGTAAGTGCAAAAATACCTATGAACATTTAAAACAAGAACAAAAATTTTATAATTATTAAATATAATTTAATACTGTTAAATATGAATATTGGCAAATGGGAAAAATCTTTATTGGATGTGGTGCAATAAAAAAAATTCTAGAATTGGTATTATTTTATTATATATGTGTGTGTGTTCATCCTCATGGCTTCAAATATTTTATAATCTCTTAGAATTAATGTACATATATGTTACAACAAACGATTAAATTTTCAACATTTCTTACAACGAAACTGGCTGGAAGGTGGAGCGACTTAGGGAAATTATAATTAAAATCAAAGCACGAGTGTGGTGTGTCATCACATGATGGAGGCATTTACATGATATGAATACTTTTGATTAATCTGTATCTTCAGTGATGGATTCTTAACGTAAGGGATGGTTTAAAGGCTGAATTCTGTTTAAAATATAATATTTTCATCCATTATATAACATATTTACCATTTTTTAACAAATTTATTTTAGTGAGATTAAATCATGTTTTTTATAACCAACTCATTTGTTTTATTTTCATTTACCTCAATTAATTAAACAACTTTTATATTAAGCATAAAAAAGAGTACCATAAAGGGAGGTTTTCTTAGCATTGTTTGCCAAAAGTAGAAATTTCATACATAGGTTTGAATCTCATAAAAACTCACTTGTAAATGATTAATCTCAAACTTAAAATTATAACTTTGGGGTTACCCTGAATTTCTTGTATTTTCTTTTTACGTCAACACCTGATAACCCGGCCAATTATTCAGGGAATCACAAACAATACTAACATGGATTGAGCCATGATAGAATCCATTTGGACAGAGGCCTACTACCTACGAAGTTACACTCTCAAAGGATTGAATGTGTGATATTTGGTTAAGTTGGAATAATCCTTATTAGTTTATCTAAGTAAGCGGTGACAAGTTTTTGTGTTTTTAAACCTTATAGCATCTCTTGGATGGAAAAGAAAAGGAAGGAACACTTGAGTATGATGCTTTTCCTTACTTCCTTCTCTTCCTAATCCTCATTAGCTTCTGTCTAATGATTACTACACTTCTTATTTTGTAATTTTCTTCTTATCTTTATATATATGTATATAAAAGTAAAAGTACTTTTATAAAAGATACTTTTATAAAAGATACTTTTTACGTCCTATTTTTAACCTAATTGGCGCCCTACTTTTACAAAAGATACTAGTATATCTTTGTCCTATTGCTTCAAATAAGGTTTTAGTTTTATCCCTGAAATTTATAAAATGTCCTTTTAATTTTTTTATAACTCTGTCACCATACTAACAATGAAATTTTAAATATTAACAAAGCATTTATATAATACTAACATTGATACATATGAATATGAAAATTATTGTGAGCTTTGCCACAAAAAAATTAATGTTGCTTTGTTAAATTTAACAATTTTGACATTTTTACTCTTATTTTGAATGTTTGAGTATTTTTACACCTTAAAAAAGTACTTATGTTTGGTAAAAGCTCATAGATATTTTTACACCTGAATTTTTTTAGGTAATAACAAAACTTTCATAAATAATTTCTACAAAAAAACATTCATAAATACTGGCATATTAAATTTTATTTTTTTTAAATTATAATAATTGACATAAAAATTACCATTTGACGTTAGATTAGAGGATCGAACAAATATTTTATAAAATTAAAAAAGTTTATGACGAAAAGTTGACTTTAGCCATATGTGGGTATATAAATATTAATTTTTTAATAAAAAATTAAAATCAGTTTAAACAAACATTACATGCCAATCTGATGTAACGCGTGGGATGCACGTGAACGTATGATTATAACATGCTCTGCTCTAATAATTGAGTTCTTGGGAAGCTTTGGCTTATTATTTTTTCGAAGTCAAACCATGACAGCTGAATTGAATTCGATTCCAGTTTTGTTCAGCCAAAATATTATATTTGAATTAAGTCTCATTATTTTTAAATACACACATCCGTTAATCTATGTAGATCTAATGTTTTTTTTATATCTTTCAAATTGCTAGCGTTGGCCAGGCCAAAACGTGTTGATTCCTTCTTATTTTGAGCTATGACTATTTATACATTTTTTAGAAGCTTACCACGTTGGACGCATTTTTATTGAAAGCTAATGAGTGTTTTTGTACAAGAATCTTTTATGAATAAGGTATTGGGTCAAAGTGTACGTCAGATTAAAGTCAAACCAGATGTCAGATAAATATGGAATAAAAAAAATTAAAAATAAATTTTGATACAAGCACACAATCCTAAATTAAAATTTTCAAAAACTAAATATTAAACCCATTATTGATAAAGTAACAATTATGAATTACCAAACTAATCATATATTCATAGCTTATCTATTATCTACCATTATTTACAATTTCAATATATATATATATATATGATAACAAAATATTTCCCTTCCACCATTTAATCTTTAAACTAATAATTATCAACACCAAAATTAACATTAACATCTTTTAAATATATATAATTGCTGCTTGTTGGGGAGGGATGAGAGATTTCCTTTTTCAATTTTTTAAACCAATAAAAAGAATTCAATCTCACCTTCCATTGTCACTTCACTCGAATCACCCCACCTCCCAAATCTTCACCAAACCATTTTTTAAGAAAGTGATAGCGTCTTTATTTTAGATTATGCATACATTACAATAATTATTTTTAAGAAATGAAAGTAAAAATAAAAATAAAATTTGGACCATGGAAATCAAATTTAAATGATCAAGATAAGATAAGATATTATATTATCTGTCTTCTGGGATTTTGTTTTTTCAAAAGCATTTTTCTTGATAATGAGTTTAATAAAGTGGGTGGGTGTCATTAACCTAATTTCCAAACTATTCCTTTGATCCTATCTATAGAGCATAAATGGAATAATATTTTATCATATTTATAGCAATGAGATTGGGTTTAGTATGATCCCACACAGAAGTGAATCAATGTTCTTGGGCCCAAAAAAACAAGCAGAAAACTAATGATTACGAAGAGAAAGTTCCAATGTGAATATATTCATTTGGGCCCAATTAACAAAATATAAGGAAGCAACATAGTTTCTGAATTTTAGAATTTTTTTTAAAAAATTACACGAAAAATACAAAAAAGTATTTATCCTTTAGTAGTCAGGCTAAGGACAAACATGACACCGTGTGGATACGAGCTGAGTTTTCAAAACCAATCCATAAAATAGGAAGAGTTGGGATTGACAAGATTGTAACCGATCCCTTCATATGCACTGTGTTAAGTCAATATTTGAATTTTTATTGAAAGAAATATAGATATTTACTTCTTTAAACAAGATTATCTCTGGTAGGAGAATACCAAAAAAAATTATTCTTTTTGGAAACTAAAAAACTTTAAATCAAGATATAATGAAAATAATTGTTTGTAGTCTATCATACTTGAGGCACTATTGGGTATTAAATAAGGAACATCTTTCAATACAAATTGAAACCTTAATTCTCATTATTATAAGGGATCCATTCATTCCTTTGTATCTAAAACCCCATCGGAAACATCTCTTTAATTTTGAGGAGAAAAATTGAAGGTAAAACTACTTGGGCTTTTTTCAACAAAAAAAAAACTACTTGGGTTTCACCTGCGTTTTCTTTTCTTTTCCGCTTTTCTTCTCCCCTTGTTTTCTACTCTAATTCAAATATAAGAATATTCATTCACCAATAAGGTTAGGTTTAGTGAGAGGCACTAATCCCTTATAATATGATGAATCAAAATTTAAATCAATGCTGAGAGATATACCCATATTTAGTACGTCACCATGTCCCAAACAAAATTGTCTCTGGTAGGAGGATACTTAGGCCCAACAAAAAAGAAGAAGAAGAAGGAGAATATCCATTTTTCTCCCTGCCTTTCCCCCCTTGATTTTCTCTCTGTCAATTCCAAACACACTGCTAGTAAATGGAAGTGTGATATGGGAAATTAGGATTAGGAATCAATTTGGTGACGTGTGAAGATGGAAGAATGAAGAATAAGGAAAATAATGGTGAATGTTTGCTCAAATTTAGGAAAATAATATGCCAAATTTGTGCAATAAATAAAGAATTCTAACAAAAAAGTTGGTAAAGATAACAAATTCTTAAACTTGAGGTTATACTTACATGCCTCCAGAGTACCATGTTGTCCGTGTTCTTTTTAATAAAAATGCTCCAACCACCTTCTCTTATGAGTCTCGAAAATTTCTATTATGGAGAAAGAAAAATAATGAAGAGAAATTTTTGGAATGTAAGATATGCGAAATAGAACGATTAGAACTTTTTTAAAGAGAGTACAGCTGACATGACACACTACTGAAATAGGAGCAATCCGTAGGGTTATTTTGTAGCGGTTCTTAAAACTGTTATTAAAGAAGACACTTTGTAGTGGTTTTTTGTTAAAGCGCTACAAATTTGCGACGATAACCCGGGCATGGAGTTAATAGTAGTTCATAACCGCTAAAAAAATGAAGATTGGTTCCCGCGAGTTGGCGGGAATGACGCGCCAACATTTGTAGCGATTTGGTTGTCGATTTGCAGCGGTTTCTTTAAACACAAAAAGTTGCAAAAATAAGCGTCGTCATGTGCAACGACATTTGTAGCGATTGAGCAAACCACTACTAAAGTGCGCATGTTTTCGAGGGCCATTGTAACATGTGCAACACATTTTGCAATGGTTGTGTACAGACAAACTGCTACAGAACTAGAATGTTGCCAGCTGCTACAACATTAGTAGCAGTTTTGTAAACCGCTACTAAATGTCGCATGTTACTGAGTAAGCCTACTGTATTTTGTAGCGCATTTTGTAGCAGTTAATTTTAAAAAAAAAACCACTGCAAAAATGAAGAATTTTTAAATTAGTAGCGGTTTAAACAAACCACTACTAAACTACGCGAGTTCCCATTTTGTAGCAGTTAATTTGTAGCTGTTTGTTGAGGACCGCTACTAATGTAATGCCTATATAAACCCCTCCCCTTCCTTGTTTCTTCACATCTGATTTTTCGAAAATGTCAAATCAAAGAGTTTTCTAACTTTTTGATTTTCTAAAAAATATTTTAAATACTTTAATTTCATATTTCAAATGTTAATTTTTTTAGTTTTTTAATTTTATAATATTTTTAATTTTTAATTTTTTATTTTATATACTTTTTAATTAACAATTTTTTTCAGACGGCTGATCAAGATCCTGGCCGTAGGCCTGGGAAGGAGCCCATGATCCTGGCAGAAGGAGATATCCTGTAGGAGGGTGTGTCGACGACTTCATTTTGTAGCAGTTAAACCAGTTGCCATGCTGCGCTTTGTAATGGTTTTGTAAATCGCTAGTACATGTGTTTGTAGCGGTTAAAATCGCTATAAGTACAAGAAATAACCACTACTAATACCCTTTTTTTTGGAGTGACACTCACGGAGTATTTAATGAAGATGGGGAAGAATATGGCTTTTGTTAAGGATTTAGAATTTGGAGAAGGATATACCATAATGATATGCTTCTTTCCTTATGTCATAAGTAATATAGTTATAAGAAAATCATTATTTCGGTGAGGATTAAGGAACAAAGGTGTTAATAAATGCAATTATCTTTCTAATTATACTAGTAAAGTCATTTTGAAAGATTTAAACTCAAAAGAGAAAATTTTTGGTATTAAAATTTTTGAATTCAATTAAAATTACTATAATACTTCAAAAAACTTAGAATTATTTCTCCTTTTTGTACTTTATAAAATAGTTAATTTTTGAAAACATGTTTTAGTTTGGGGTTCTAAAGCATTTGGAAAAGTTCTCTCCAGATAAATTCAAGTTTGTATTCTCATTTAATAATACAGTCTTTTGATACAAATAATATAAATCATGTTTAAGCATCAATCATAATACCACAATTCAATATTAGTAAAGATACCTCTATTTTACCAACTAAGTCATCCATTTATCAAGTAAACTTCAATTCAAACATGATTCTATTCAAGTCCTATGCCTAAGTTATAACCCAAATGAATAAATCAATCTAAATTGTGGTTCAACACTTAGAAGTATCTAAGATAAAATCAACACACACATAATTAAGTACTAAAAGAAAGTCATAAACAAATCTTAATCCATATAAAGGTTTGAATAATCATAGAACAAGAGGTTCTCACAATGAGAATTCAATATTTGATTCATTATGTTATAAAACATAAACTCCTTTGATCAGACCCAATCTCGTTGTTTAAAAGAATTTATATTCACACGACTAAAAAATATGATCCCCAAACAGAAGTGAACCAATGTTTTTGGGCCAAAAAAAAAGAAAATTAATTACTAGGAAACTAGGAAGAGAAAGTACCAGTGTGAATAGATTCTTATGGGCCCAATAAACCAAATGAACGTAAGCAACATAATTTATCAGCATGAGAAATTAAAAGAATTTGTTTCACTAAAAATACAAAAAATTATTTATCCTTCAGCAGGCGGGCAAAGGACCATGCAGACATGGGCCAAGTTTTCAAAGCCAATCCATAAAAAGGGAAGAATCGGGTTTGACAAGATTGCAACCCATCCCTTAATACACAACGTACTGAGTTAATATTTGAATTTTTATTGAAGGAAATATATACATTTAGTTCAATAAACATGATTATCTTTGGTAGGAGAATGCCCACGCTTAGCGACACATGATTATTCTTTTTGAAAACAAAAAATTCTTTAAAACAAGAAATATTGAAAATAATTGTTTGGAGTCAATTATATTCAAGGCACTATCGAGTACTAAATGTAAAAACCTTTTTTAATAAAAATTTGAATTTTGATTGACTTCATTGTAAAGGATTAGTTCATTCTCTTAGACCTAAACCCCTCGTTGGTAACATCTCCAATTTTAAGAAGAAAATTTGAAGGTAAAAAACTACATGGGCGTTTTCCCAAAATAACAAAAAAAAAAACTAAATGGGATTCACATGATTTTTTTATTTTCCATTTTTCTTCTCCCCTTGTTTTATCCTCTAATTCAAACAAAAGAATATCCATTCACAAATAAGATTGGATTTAATGGAAGAGACTAATTTCTCACAACATAGTAAAATGATACCTAGGTTCAACAAAAAACAAGAAGAAGAATATCCATTTTTTACCCCTACATTTTTTTCAACCACCAGCTCCTTCCTAAAAGGTGGGGGTTAATCAAGAACAACAAAAACATCCCTATTGTAGTGTGAGAATTTAGCTAGGTTGTCCATCCAAAATAGGTTCTCCCTATTGAAATAGGAAATAAAAACCTGTCAGTTCCTACTAAACATTTCAAATACATATGTGATAATATATATGAATGGATGATTACCGGTACAACCCCTAATGACAAGATTAATAGCCTCTATGCAATAAAAACAAGAACAATTTTCCTGTAGCCCCAATTCCAACATAAGTGTAATCCATAGATGAAGCTGAGTAGTTATGCTATTTTCGGAGGTACTGCTCTAAGTTTGCATTGGTATCCACGGGGCCATCTCTCATCTTTCAACCACATCCACTTGCCCATGGAATATTAATGGCTCTTTCGCCATAAACTATTTAAACAAATACTCCATCCTATTCTTTTTTTAACCAATAACACCTATCAAATCATGCAAAATAAATTGTATGTTAAAATTAATTAAGGGTTAAGGTGTAATTTGTCCCGGAAGCTTTTCATTAAGAGCAATTGTTCCCATAAACTTTTTTAGAAGCAAATGTTACTTAGGAAGTTTCAAAATGAAGTAGATGAAGTAGTGTTGCACTTTACTGTTAAAAATATTAATAGTCAATGTTGGTTTTTTTTAATGGAGTAAGGCAATATTTCTCTATTTTAAAACTTCTGGGATAACATTACTCCTAAAAAATTGCAGGGCAACATTGCTCTTGGGTGAAAACTTGCGGGACTAATTTGCACATTTTTAACACATTAATTAAAATCAATCAATGTGCAAGAGAAGCATAATTTCCTAGTATATATCTTCATTTATGGTGAGATTAAGTAAGAAAAAGAAGGAGCAGAGAAAATACATGATATATGTAATAAGGGTAAATATACAAAAATAACGAGGAAATTTTTGTGAATGGGCACTGGGTACATGAAAGTTATCGGGGGACCATTTTAAACACGGATGTTTTAAAATGATGCATTTTCACCCACCGTTAAAAAGTTTTAAAATGAGTTAGCTTTGGACCCGGAAGGTTTTTTTGTACAGTCACATCCTCAATGGATAAGTCAGGCAACTTTGATAGTTAAGGTTAACATTTTTAACTGTGGGAAGAAAATGCCTCATTTAAAACTTTCGGGTCCAAAATAGCCCCAGCAACACCTGTCTGTGTAGTGCCCATTTGCAAATTTTTCAAGACCCTACTTCTTTTTTATCTTAAAACTCTATGGAATTAGAAGGATGGCCGTTGGAAGGATGAATATTTAGTAGAATTGAGGTGGGAAGGTGAATGATGCAAAAGGTGTAGCTTGACATGTTTTTTAATATCATTAGTAATATTTTATTTTGGTCTACGTGGAGACACAACATCTTATTAGGGCCTGTTTGGTAATTGCAATTGATTTTAATGGAAGTGGATATGGAAATATATATGTGAATGTGGTTTAAATTTATGCTTGTTATGATCATGGAATTCTTATAAAATTTGTATTAAATATATTTATAAAAATTACCAAAAGTCCAAAATACCTTTTTATTAAAAAATAAGTAAAAAAATAAGGCACTATTCATTTTCTTCCCATTGCCTATGTAACTCTCTAACCACCGTTATTCATCTTCTACCCCTTCATTTCTCTTTCCCTTTCTTTGCTTTTTGCATCTTTCCTATTCACTACGGAGCATATTGAATAAGGCTGCAACTTGCTTGTTTTATTGTTGGCCATTCAAGCATATCAAACAAGCCGACAATGAAGATAGTTGATGGAGGATTTCGGAACATGGTTTATTCTTCAGATTTGCAGCTGAAAGCCATGGATTCATCTTCTTCGCCTCCAATCAATGGTTGCTGGATGGAGGTAATTGTCATTGAACTTTTAGAATGAGACGATAATCACTTATCATTTAGGTCACCTCCTGTCATTGTTGCTCGATGCCGCCGCCGTTAGGTTGGTGCTCAATGGTGTCAATAATAAATTTTATAACTGACTATATTTTAGCCTGAAAAATATAGCCTGCATGGAACCAATCTCATTTCCATAGATCTTGGCATGAAATTCAAATTGGTCATTTTGATTAAATTCATTTCAACATGGAGGTGCGATTCATGCAAATCAAACAGGCATGTAACATGGTTTTAATTTCATTTCCAATTTCTCCACATCAATTATATCACACCAAACGAGCTATTAGGTTAATTTCTTATAGATAATTGCGAATATTTGGTATGTACAAAGACATTCAACTTGGGTATTGTGAAAGAATTACCTATGAATTATTCCCCTCAGTCTATTCATGGGATAGGGAAAGAAAGAACTTTTTCATCTATTTATAAATCATTTTATTAAATTTTTTATATTAATGCACAAACTTATCTTTGATTTATTATTGGGTAAATACAATCTTTAATTCTCAAGTTTACTCTCATTTTGGTTTTGGTCATTCAAGTTTCATTTTATTTAAAACATTGATTTATATAATCTAATACTAAAATGATGGCAAACTTAGGGGATTAAATATTATAATAACCCTTAATTATTCATTATTGCATTGACTCTAATCTCATATAATATAATTATATTAAATATGAATAAAGATAGATAATTGTTGAATTTAAGGGCATAAGTAATTAAGTTTAAGGTTTATTCTTGATACTTGTGAAACCTATTAAAAATGACTTAAAAATTGGGATAGAAGAGTACTCTGTATGTTTGGAATTCGAGATCCTTAAGAACATTAACATCAATTGGACTCTCTTGTGTATAACAACAAAGAATTATCCCTTTTTTGCTTCCAATGTTCCCTTTCCTTCTTCTTTCTTCCTTTATAATCCCTTCTTCATCCGTCTTTAATTTCTAACCATTTTTTTCCTTCTTGCACTTCAACATCATCTGCAAAATTGACATCTCCTTCTCACCTGTAAGTTTGAATCATTTTATCTTCAGATAAGTTTAAAATTAGTTTGACTTTTTACGTTGATTACATGGATTTAGATTTTTACTTTATATTATTCAGGCATTCAAAGTTGATTAATTATACAATGAAGAGTCACGAGCCAAAAGATTTATCATGCAAGAAAATAGCATGGACAATCAGCAACTTTAGTACATTGAAAACCAATGCGCGACACTATTCTGAGGTTTTCACCATCTACGATTGTGCTTGGTAATTCAAATATGTTATTTAATATCATTCATTTCTTGTTTCCTTCAAAAAGCTATTCTCCATTTTCAATTTGTTTATATTTGTTGTTCTTTCTTATTTCTTTGCTTCTTTTGGTCTTATAATTGATTGTTCAATTGTTCAAACAATCGTTCGAAAATAGAATAACAAATATTGTTATAAAAAATACCATTAAGTTCCTTATATCTATTATATCAAATCATTTAAACATACTTGTAATTTTACCATCATTAATTATTAAAATGAGTATGTGCACGAGTAAATTAATCTTAGAACACTTGTAAATTTGGATATTAACTCAAATAATATATATTAGTATTTGTAAATTTTCATATAAACACTTGTTATTTTGTTATTGTTAGTTGTTAAAATTAGAAGTTTTAAATTTTCATACAAGCACGTATTAATTTTCTATTACTATTTGTTAACATGTGTATGTACATATGTAAATTATGATCTAAATGGCTACAAATAGACAAATCTAAGTTTTGTCATATTGCTACTACACCGCTCCCTCAAGTCTTAAGTATAAGAATTATTTGTCGTGGAAATTGCATATATTTGGATCAGGGAATAATATTTATTAATTTATTAACTGCTTATTTTTTAATCTTTATAATTAGGTCGGAGACCTAATTATGAATCTTAAATATGGTGTTTGTTTTATAATTATTCTTTATTATATAATTAGGTGTTATTCGAAGAAAATCTTAAATATGGTTGTCACCTTGCTTGTTTAGGTTAATTTATTTTGGCTGAATTTTCATTCATCTTTGAGAGGAGTTTTGTTTCATAAAATACAAATTAAAAATAGTTTTTTATAGTTATCTCAATCTGGCATGTAGGAGACTATATATACAGAGGATACATGGGCGATAAGTCATTGGCTTTTTATTTGCAAGCAACTGATGTCTTAAGTTTTCCTCAAGGCTCGAGTATCCATGCAGCCTTCAACCTAACCGTTGTCAATCAAGTCTCAAGGAAAAAATTTCTAACACATGGAGGTAACTTTTCTTGCTTATTCATTATTACTGCTCCTCTAAAAATTGTTTCTTTTCAGCAGCGTCATTTGAAACTTTAGGTACTCCTCTAAAAATTGTTCTCTCATCAGCAGCGTCATTTGAAACTTTAAGGTTTTTTTTTTCTAAATTTGAAAATGATAAAAACCATATATGGGTGATTTGGTTGAATAATGCAGATGGAGATACACCGCTTAAGTTCTCTGTGGTTGGTTATTGTAATTGGGGTTATAATGCTTTTATGCCCTTGAATGAACTTGAAGATCCCTCTATAGGATTTATTTCGAATGATAAATGTATTGTTGAAGTTGAAATTTTCTCGGCGACGTTTGAAGGCTTTGAGCCTTCGAGACGCCCAAAAGACGATGATGTTGTTGACTTCAAGGATATGGGGAAAATAGAGAAATCGTTTGTTCCTCTCTTAGAGGAAGTTTGTTTATGGCATCCTTCATTATTGGACTGTAAGAACAACAAAAGTCGTAGGTTTACCGAATGGGCATTTAATGCTTTGGGTCAAGTTCTTCAATTTCTCAAGGGCAAGAAGTGGAGAGACATGAATGAGGAAACATGTGAGAAGCTTCATTATCTGTGGGAGGAGCTTGAGATGAGTAGATTAGACTTGGGTTGGCTTGAGTCTCTTGTTAAATCTGCGTTAAATATGAAAGGTTATGTTGAGAAGGTAGAGAAAGTGAAGAAGTTGAAGCAAAGCTTGATGGTTGCAGAGACAGAAGTGAACATGACAAAAGAAAAATTGGTTGACATAGAAAGAAACATTGAGATGGTAAAAAAAAAAAGAATTGGTGGATATAGAACAAGACTTTGAGGAGAAGGATTTGGAGGCAGAAATTCGGTATGGAAAAACCTAGTCTGGCTTTAAAAATATTCTAATAAGAATTATTTGTATTTCATACCCCTAATGTGTGTGTGAGAGAGAGACTTTATAATTAACAATATCAAATATGTGATGAACCCACTTTCTTCATAGCAGAAAATGCTTAGTGCATGTATTGAACTGATATTCTTAGTATATAATCCAAAATTTGTTGCTAAGCATAGCTTCATCAAATGCATCTAATCAACGGCAATAGTTTAGTTCTATTAAAGAGAAATAAATTAGTAATGAACTCAACGTATACTTAGATATCACGTGTATAAAGTTAAAATTTTGCTATTGATAAAGGACACATTGCTAGATTTTAGAATGTTTTCAAAAGAATATCACACTCGTTAAAATATGAAAGTCAAAGTTTGGTGGGTTTAGAATTGTAATATGGTTTCTCTAACCAGTTGAGATGAGGAGCTTCCTATATGTTGAGTTTCCATTCCTTCTGTATCATCTCATTATGAATTTTCTTGGTGTGGTTTTTTATCTATTGTTGATTAAGAATGGAGAATGTTACCTTTTTTCATCTATAAACTGTGAACAGGAAAAGAAGATACCAAAATACTGCACTAATGATTGTTTACAAGTTACAGCTGGCTTGAGTTTATATTTTTAGAAAAATAGTTTACTCCCAAAATGAGTTTTAAATATAGTGGTAGTTGGGGACTTGGGGTTACGTTTTACATCATATTGTATGCTTCTAATTGGAGGTATGTATAGATTGGATCGGATCGGCTTGGAGTATAACTTCATGTTTGGTTTGGTTAAGGTCTTGGGCTGAACAAGGCAGCATGAGGTCTAATATTTTCAACCTCAACCCGAGAGGTGGCTGGACTTGATTTAGTCTGGTGGGCTACCTAGTACCTTCCTTCTTTTTTTAATTTTTTTCTCCATCTTTTTTATCAGCAGACTACAAAAGAACTAGCATCAGTTTTTGTTTTTGACAAAGAGGCCTTATTTCAAACTAGATAGTAGACATAATTAACACAAAAAACCAATAATCATAAATTTCATCCTAAAAAATGAAATCTAAACATAAATCCATGATATCCTATTATCCAACATGCACAAATAATAAGAACTAAAAATAACATCCAAATTACAATGATACATTCCACTGTAACAAATACATTAAAACTGTAAGTTCAACAATGACAAGCACAAACTGGACGCAAAATGTAAGTTCAATAAAATTATGACAAGCGTCACTCTCTAATAGTCAAAAAAAAAGAGCCCTTGTACATTAAAGCTTCCACATGACAAAAGTTGAGTAGTGCAAGCTCAGCTCTGTTAACAAAACCAGAGAAACTGGATGAATAATAGACAAAAAGCCCAAAGCACCAATTAAACACATAAAATGGCAGGTGGGAAATTGTCAAAATAGCCAACTTTCGAATAATTTATCTTTGCAGAATTTTCAAAGGCAGATATTAACTAGGATCAACAAAACAAACATTCTAAAGAACAATGACAACATTCTTCACCACAGAAGCAAATTCCCAACCTTAGATGCACCGAAAATCTGGTTGAGCCCAGTAAAGATCATAAACATGAGCTAATATTCTCCCAAAACTAGTCCCAATGTATAACCAATATGATAGAGCATTCTCCTTCATGTTTGAGAACAAGTTGAACATGATCCGGGGCAACATAAAAGCATCTAGAACCAAACCTCCAAAGTGCTTCAAGCCTCCCCATGTTGCTTGTATAGGTCTGCATATGTTATCCTTGGACGCTTTACCTTCACTTCCTCGCTTAAGTCAATATCATTGTTGTAGGCATGCAAATACTCTCCCTCGTTCCTTATGGATCCATTAGATTCATCCCTCATTTTTTCCGTTCACTTACACAAATTCTCTCTGTTCTGTCTATTCCCTTTTTCTCTGTTTCTTCTGCATTCGACACCAATCCCACATTCTATTGTTCTTGCTTCATTAGCTTAGCTTTATTCTGTCGAAGGCTTCCAAGACTGAGGAAAAGGCTATTGGCATCTATCTTGGCACTACCTACAGCAGTGTTGTCATCTGGTAGAATGTCCATGCTCTTGCCCTTCAACTTGGGTATTGGTAAAGAATTACCTATGAATTACTCCTCTCAATCTATTTATGGGATAGGGAAAGAAAGAACTTTTTCATCTATTGATAAATCATTTTATCAATTTTTTATATTAATGCACAAACTTATCTTTGATTTATTATTGGGAAAATACAATCTTTGATCCTCAAGTTTACTCTCATTTTGATCTTGGTCATTCAAGTTTCAATTTATTTAAAAAATAGTATGCCAAACCTTTACAGGAAAGTCCTTTGTCTCACCTCTAACTGTTCTAACACTAGTTGTTACCCCATCGTACATGTCCCGTAGGACTTTAATGTATTTTATACTCACCCCTTTCTTTTCCAAAACTTCCCAAAAAAACAATTATAAGCACGTATGGTGAGACAAAAATTCTTTCACATATTTATCTTAGATTGCATAAAATTATTTAAAAAAAGTTAATTGAAATTCTTTAAAATCTTCTGAAACGTTTTTTTAACAGATCGTTTCAATAAATTTACATTAAACTCACTATAAAGGAGTGACTATCCAAATTTTAGTTTACGTAAATTAGTTATATTTACGTTTTTAATTGTTAATCTAAATAAGTCTAAGTTTTTAACTAGATTATTTTTTTAAAATCTACATTTATCCCAAAAAAAAACCCAATTCTTGGAAGATTTATGGAATGTGGAAATAATATTTTTTTAGTGAAATAAACGTGTAAATAAATTTGTTGGAAGGAGATATGAATATTACAGACGAGTAAGGAATATTCATTACGTGAAACATAAGACTGCCTCCTCCTTCTTGAAACCCCACCCCTTGTTAGGCCTCCTTTATCAAGGCGTATTTTATTCATTAACCATCAGCTCCTGCAAATAGTGGGGGTTAATCAAGAACAACAAAAACATCCTTGTTATAGTGTGAGAATTTAGCTAGGTAGTTAATCCAAAATAGGCTTTTCCTATTGGAATAGGAAATAAAAACCTGCCAGTTCCTACTAAATATTTCACATACATCTGTGATAATATCTATAAATGAGTGATTACTGGTATGACCCCCTAATGACAAGATCAATAGCCTCTATGCAATAAAAAACAATAACAATTTTCCTGCAGCCCCAATTCAAACATAAGTGTACTCCATGGATGAAGCTGAGTACTTCTGCTATTGCCGGAGATAACGCTGTAAGTTTGCATTGGTATCCACAGAGCCATCTCTAGTCTTTCAACCAATGGACTCTTCTACATCCACTTGCCCATGGAATATTAATGGCTCTTTCGCCGTCAACTATTTAAACAAATACTCCGTTGTGTTCTTTTTTAAACCGATAACACCATCAAATTGTGCAAAATAAATTGTATGTTAAAATTAACTAAGAGTTAAGGTGCAAATTTTTCTAGAAAGTTTTTCATTAAGAGTAATGTTGTCACGGAAGTTTTTTAGAAATAATATTACTTAGGAAGTTTCAAAATGGAGTAATATTGCCATTTAACATTAAAAATATTAGCAGTCAACGTCAATATTTCATAGTCAATGTTGGTTTTTTTAATGGAATGAGGTGATATTTCTCTATTTTAAAACTTTTAGGATAATATTATTCCTAAAAAAAATTCCAAGGCAATATTGTTCTTGGGAGAAAACTTATGGGTACACAGAGAAAATACACAAGATATATACATATATATATATATATAATAAGGGTAAAGGAAAAAATAACCAGGAAAATTTTGCCGAATAAGCATTGGGAACACAGAAATTATCGAGGGGTCATTTTGAATCTGAAAGTTTTAACATGGGGCATTTTCACCCCATAGTTAAAAAGTTTTAAAATGGAGGCATTTGGACCCGGAAGTTTTTTTTTTTGTACAATCACATTTTCAATGGATAAGTTAGTCACCATTGATAGTCAATGTTAATGGAGATCGTTGATGGGGGCTTTTCTAACATGGGTTTATTCATCAGATCTACAGCCGCAAATCATGGATTTATCTTCTCTGCCTCCCATTGACGGTTGTGGATGGAGGTAGTTGTCATTGAATGTTTAGAATGAGACAACAATCTTTGTTCATTGAGGTTACCTCTTGTCATTGTTACTCGATGGTGTCAATAAAAAATTTTATAACTGACTATATTTTATTCTAAAAAATATGGTCTCCATGGAACCAATCTCATTTCCCATGGAATTCAAATTAGCCATTTTGATGGAATTCATTTCAACATGGAGGTGCAATTCATGGAAATCAAATAGTCATGTAACGTGGGTTTTAATTTCATTTCCAATTTCACTGTACCAATTCTATCGTACCAAACGAGCCTTTAGGTTAATTTCTTGTAGATATTGTGAATCTTTGGGAAATACAAAGACATTCAACTTGGGTGTTGGTAAATAATTACCTATGAATTACTCCTCTCAATCTATTCATGTGATAGGGAGCATTACAAAAAAAATTACTTATTCCTACGGATTTTAAGCCGCAGGTATAACGTTCGTAGAAATTTATTTCTCTGCGGATTTCAAATCCGTAAGTAATTACCTACGGATTTTTCTACAGAATTTTCCGCAGGTAAAATTCGCAAGTAATAATTCGTATGAAAATCCGCAGGTAATTTAAAATTTTCTTAAAAAAATATTTATGAATTTTATTACTAAATAATTCAAATGTCTTCAACACCCTTATAATTATTTTACTCACAGATTAGTGGAATTTAAATGTATTATAAATGGTTTATGACATTAAAAACGAAAAATGCATCAAGTAATTGTTCGTCACCATCACATCTAAAGGTACAACTACGAAAATAAATAATTAAACTCTGTATATCACATTACAATGTCAAAAATACAATATGAGAAGGCCAAATGGTATTTATTCTTTTTCATCTAATCAATTAAACTTTATCAGTCTTGCTCCTCATGTAAGCATCCTTTTGTTTATGAGTTGCTCAGGCTTGTTCAGAAATCTCTCCCACTCTTCCTTAAGTGTCCTCTGCATGCAGCTTGTTCCTCACAATGGAGGGTCTGTTGGGAAAGTAGCCTGCATATGCATATTGGGAAAAGTTCACAGAAGCATGATGAGCTGAGGCTAGCCAGGCTATGGTGGTGAGGATATGAATTAGGTCTTGTGGGGTTT
>JANTPZ010000208.1:0-10155 GCA_025593235.1 Vachellia pachyceras | reverse complement strand
GGTTTCACAGATTCCGAGGTAAAACCTAGGTTTTGAAATGTGATTTATGTTTGGGAAGTTATAGCTTTTACAGATTTCGAGATAAAAAAGTAAGAAAAAGTGGGTATGAAAGAGAAAAGTAAGAAAGAGAAAGAGAGAAAAAGTAAGAAAGAGTAGTAAAAAGAGAGTATGAAAGAGAAAACCTAGGTTTCAAATCTAGGTTTTTGAAACCTAGGTTTCAAAACCTTATAACCAAACGAACCCTTACTCCAGCAGCTGTATTTAAGGCAAATTTTCCTTTTTCTTTCTCCACTTTTTTATTACACCAAACACGCAGTAAAGGTTGAACCGAGAATTGAACAAATAAATAATTGGCTAAAATTCTTTTATTATTTATTTATTACTTGGAAATAAATAGAAGTGGGGCTACGAAGAATATGATTTTTTTTAAAACTATTTTGCGGACTCTTCTGCCATTCATGAAGTCTTAGCCATAATAATATGGCATACCATTTGCTTCATCAAGTGGTATAGGATTTGCCATTGCACATATTTTCATAAATATTAAACATCAATGCAAACTAAATGTGCAATTTAATTATTAATGTGGTTGGAACTAATCTCTTGCAATATAATAAATCAAGATTTAACCTTTTTACGGAAGAAGTACCTGTATTTAGTATACGATAATGTCTCAAACAAATATGTATCATTTAATTAAATCAATATTGATAGTGTATTCAGCTCATGATATGTTTGGTCCCACGTTAAAAATTACCCAAATCATGACTTTGATGAAAAGAAGAACAAGTGGAAACAAGTCAAGCAAAAGGCTGTCACTAAAATTTTGGTTTAAATGATTTCAAATATGAAAATGAACACACTCCTAATATTACAGATTGAATATACCAGGTGGGTTTCATGTTTAGAATATGAAAAAGGTTAAAATGTTTAGCATTAACTTTCTTTAAGTAGAATTAAGAATAAGTCCTTCGTTGAAAGATTAATTGTAAATGAAACTTTTCATAAAATGCAACTGAATTTTTACGTTATGTGCAACTAAACTTTTATATTATGTATCTGAGTTTCTACACAACTGAATTAATTCTTCAATCATGAATTTATCCCAATGAACCTTTTCTTTATTATTTTTTAAAAGCATATTAAATCTCTGACACTGTTAATATTGCCGTATGACAGAGAACAAAAGATGTGAAGTGAAGAAATATGATGGCTTTTCTTTTGATTTTGATTGATGCATGTTAAAGGTAATTTATTTTATAGATTTTAAATCATATTAAAAGATAGTTTTAATTATTAATGCAATTAAAAAAAAGGCAATGTTGATTGGGGCTGCCTCATCTGTAAAGGACACATTTCAGATCATCAATTAGAATTTTGTTATATGATGATACTTGTGTGCCAAGTTGATTTGGTGTTTTCACTAGTTAATTTCTTAAGAGGTTGAAACCAGGGAACAAAGTTTTTCAGAAAATGAACAGTATGCATGTCGTTTTGTGTATCTAAGTTGTAGTTTTTTTTGTCGTTTATTGTTAAAAAAGGCTCATAGATTAACTTTCTTGAGGATAAAAATCAACTACTTTTCCTTTAACCATTCAATGTATGTGTTTGGGAACTCCGTTGAAAGAAAGGAGTTTCGTTGATAGAAAGAAGTTTACGAATTTTTAGATGATTTTACAGATTTCAAGATAGATTTTATGGATTTTAAGATAGTTTTTACAAATTTTGAGATGGTTTTATCTCGGGTTGCACCGTGGGGGATGGAAGTTTCCAAACAAGCACAATGAACACTATTCGTGGAGGAGTTTTCTATATAAATAGCTTATCAAGATTGGTTTAACTTCAACACCATCAATTAGTAGGAGCCTTATTGGATTATGCTTTTACGTTAAAGTGGGCGAATTGCACACAAGTCCCCCAAGTGATGGAACATTATCCTAAAAATTTCAAGAATTTGTTAACTAAGAGCTTTCAATCAATTATAAACTATCTTACTTTCACTTATTATTGATAAATCTTTGAGATGTATCACACATTATGTATTTGGATATGATTTTTTTCTACTTTTTCCACGGTACACATAAGTCAAGATAAAATTTCTTTCATATACTTATCTTGACTTGTGTAAAAACACCTTTACACCGCTTTCTCAAACGGACCAATTATTTTCTTTAGTTAGGATGAAGAATAAATTGTTTTCAAGAATACCAACACTATGTTCTTGTTTGTTTATCACATTAAAACTATATTTTATATAAATTAAAATAAAATTTCTTTCATATATTTATTTTAATTTACATAAAATCACCTTCGAATGGATTCGAATCACACATGCATCTCATATAATCACATTCCCTCTGTGAATAGCGGCAATTAAGGTTGGACAGAGCCAGTGAGCAGAACAGGAGAAGGCGGTTAATTTTTGACAAAAGAGACACCATAAGAAAGAAGGAATCTTGCTCGGCAAAAAAAAAAAAAAAAGGAAAGAAGGAATCTTGGAAGTACAGAACATGCAAACAGTACAGTAATAAAATAATGTGATTGGACCTAATCGGAAATCTATATTTCTCCATTATTATCTTCTACCCCCAGTTCTGCTTACTGCTGTCTAAAATCAACTTTGCTTCTTCCAGTTTCAAAAGCCAAGGTCTCCTCCTCCATCGCTCTTCTCCGTCTCCCCAACCTCACCAGGAAGCAAAAAGTATAGCACAACAAAGATGTCTTCCCCTAGCAAGCGGCGAGAGATGGACTTGATGAAACTGTTGATCCTAATTTTTTTTCAAGTTTCTGATCGGTATTCAATTTCAATTCTAGTTTATTGGTTCGGTTTCAGATTTTGGGCTTCTATTTTTTTTCACTTCCAGGATGATGAGTGATTACAAGGTGGAGATGATCAATGATGGAATGCAAGAGTTTTATGTGCATTTCCATGGGCCTAACGACAGTAAATTACCGTCCTTGCATCTTCCATTTCTTCTTTCTGTGCTTGGTGTATAAAATATTTAGCTTCGGTGACTCCCTGCTTGTTTTCGCTTTCTGGATTTAACTAAACGACTATATATGTGTGGCGTGGCGGCTCTCGACTTAGATTTGCGCTGCAGCAACATGATAGAAAGCAATCTTTATCAATTGCCTTGGATTTCCTTCCCATTTGCTATTCCTGTATTCTTAGTCCAAAAATGCTTGGCCAAATAAGTATTAGGATGACCTAGATTATCTATACCACAGCACCTTCTGATTAGCTCTTTGCTTAATGTTCTGTTCTAGTTCTCTATATTGAATTGAATCTAGCCTTTTAGAATTTGAATAAATCGATTTTGCTTGTCTCCTGCACCTTCTCTTCAATCATCATTTAATCCTTGTGATGGCTTCTGCCAGGTCCTTATCATGGTGGTGTTTGGAAAGTAAGAGTTGAACTGCCTGATGCTTATCCCTATAAATCACCCTCCATAGGATTTGTCAATAAGATCTACCACCCAAATGTTGATGAGATGTGAGCATGTCTAAATTCAATACTCTGAAACTCTACTGAGTATATTACCTTTTTCTTTATTTTTAACAGAAAACTAGTTCATGTGTGAATGATTTGGATGACATTAATACAGGTCAGGTTCAGTTTGTCTGGATGTCATCAATCAAACCTGGAGCCCCATGTTTGGTATTGATCTTCATTAGGTTTTCTGAGAAAAGTGTGGCTACATTTTAATTTTCTGTTTAAAGATTGTTGTTCCTTGTTAAATGTCAAACCTTGTTTTCTTCCAGATCTTGTGAACGTATTTGAGGTGTTTCTACCGCAACTTCTTTTGTATCCCAACCCATCTGACCCCCTGAATGGAGAAGCTGCAGCTTTGATGATGCGTGACCGGGCTGCTTATGAACAAAGGGTTAAAGGTGTTGATCATTTATAAAGATTTATTTTCCGGAATCTCTATCTCTCTATTGGTTAATTAGGGCTTGCTCTTTCATCCAAGCGATAGTTATGAGAAAATTCCAAAACCATGGAAAACAATTGAACTAAGTTTTGAGGCCTCAGAATAATAGAATTAGAGTACTTTCATCATTTTGCAAATCAGATACAGTTTAGTTTACATGTGCACAGCCCCACAAATAAATGCTAGTAAATGCATAAATATTAAATGATGGTTCTTGTATGATTTTTGAGGAAAGTTATTAACAGAAAAGCTGTCGCTACCTTTTTTTTTTTTTTTAATTTCCTGCATTGTAGACCTTAACTGCTTGAACCATGTGCACTGGTTTCTTGCCACGGCATCCTGAAATTTTGATAGATATGAGCTTTGATGAAAGGACTAGGATATGTCAACCTGTTTTAGTACAGTACAACTTCAGTGATGATTAAACAGAATAGTTGATGTGAAACTTCTCATGGTTCTGTCAGTGATGGTGTTATGACATCAATTCTCTTATAATTTGTAATTAGTTGCTTCCCTCGGTACTCTCGAATTAAAATAATCAACTCCCACCCTCCCTCTACAGACACACACAAATGTTTGCATGTAAGTTGCCACGGTTTTAAATGTGCTACATTGACGGGTCGCATAAACTGGACTAGCTAGTATGGCTATATACGTAATCTTGGTGCATCTGTTTAGTTCATTGTATAATCATGTCATTTTTCATAATAAAAGTATATCAGCGTGGGATATGAACTTATGAAGGATCAGTCAAGATTCACTTGTTTTAATTGAAATCGTGAAGTCTGACTTGAATACAAGAATAAAATACAGGGATCAATTTCCTTAACTCTGAAGGGAGAAAAGGAAGAGGAAATTAAGACTCTGGTAATGTCAGCACAGCAAATGGCTCTACCACTCATCAGGCCCAAGCACAACAGAAGCTCACAGCACAATTACCTGATCCACTTTATTTACACCAAACAGATAATGTATAAGGCTGCCCTAGTAGAGTATTCCAGATAACTGTCCTCATTATATACATGTAGTGGCATTGCACTGTACAAGGCATCAAATCAAACGATGTATATACAGAATTTTACACAGCCTTCTTTGTCTCTTTGCTCTTCCATCCTCAATCCTAAAATGGTATCAGAGCCCTAAGCGACATTGCCATGACCGAACTCTCCAAAAGCCCCACATCCCAAGCCTCCACAGCCGCAGACACCACCCCCCCACCCAACCCATTCTATCACAACCGACAAATGTCTCCCACTTTATCGCCGTCAAACTTCACCATGAGAACTACCTCATCTGGCACGCCCAAATGCTTCCCTACCTTTATGGACAATGGTATTTTTGTTACATTGATAGCTCAAACCCTCCTCCTTCCCAGAAACTCTCTGATGGCACCCCAAATCCTTCTTACATCAAGTGGTTTGAACAAGATCAGCTTGTCCTCTCTTTGCTTATTTCTTCTCTGTCCGAAAAGCTTATTGCTCAAGTAATGCGTCATAAAACTGCTCGTGCCATGTGGTTTGTCCTTGAAACTATGTTCTCTCAACAATCACAAGTCAAATATCTCCAACTTCAACAATTAACCCACCTAAAGAAGGGAGGTGAATCCATTTCCGAGTATTTCCAAAAAGTCACCCTCCTTGCAGACTCACTTGCTGCCACTGGTAATCCAGTTTCTGACCTTGATTTCATTATCTATCTTCTTGGTGGTCTGGGTCCTGACTTTGATCCTGTGGTCACTTCCTTAACTACCCAATGAGACATCCTCAAGGTTGAGGAAATTCTCATCCATCTCCTCACGTATGAAGCTCGTCAAACCCACCATCATCACTCACCCATTACAGCCAATGTTGCCATCTCTACTGGCCTACTACCTACTCCGCCCTATCATGGTCCCTGTCCTCCCTTTAGAGGACGTGGTGTTCGACAGTTTTTTAGTCGTGGCAGAGGTCTACGTAACACTGGTTGCCTTTTCAATCACCATAGAGGCTCAGGTCGACCCACATCTCAGTTCTCTTCTGCCTCCTTCTGTGCTCTCTGTCACACCCCTGGACACATTGTTCTACATTGTCCCCATCACTATGATCCCCACTTTCAACCTCATCCACCTTTCCTACTACAGACGACACTTTGTGGTACCCTGATACAGGTGCCACCAATCACATGACCCCTATTCTCTCCAACCTTACTATCCATTCTAACCCGTATGAAGGTCGTGATGCTGTTTTTGTTGGTGATGGCTCACTTACTTCCATCCAGAACACTGGTATTGGACAAATCTTTGCAAATGACACTTTTCTTCTTACTAAACTTCTTCATGTTCCTCATATGTCAAAATCTTTTGTCTGTTGCTCAATTTTGCCTTGATAATCATGTCTTTTTTGAATTTCATGCTCACTGTTTTTTTGTGAAGGACTTGCACCAACAAAATTCTTCTACAAGGACCCAATCTCGATAATTTCTATCCTCTTCAAGGTCTTCCCCCTCCTCCACGCATCAGTACCTGTTTTGGAATTCGGACATCTCTAGTTCAATGGCATAATCGTCTTGGTCATCCTTCATACCGCACTGTTAAAGCTATCATCTCCTCTGACACCCTTCCAGTTTCAAGCATGACCGTTTCTTCTCAATGTCAAGCCAGCTGAGTTTCCAAGAGCCATCGTTTGCCTTCACCTACGTCACCTCACAGATCCCCAGCTCCTCTAGAACTCATTTTTTGTGATGTTTGGGGTCCACCCCCTGTAGATGGTTATCGCTATTATGTTTCCTTTGTAGATGGATTTTCCATATATATATGGTTCTTTCCTCTTTGCACCAAAGATGAAGTTTACTCTGCCTTTCTTCAATTCAAATCTCTTGTTGAAAACTTCCTTAATCAGAAAATAAAAGCCATTCAAACTGACTGGGGTGGTGAATTTCGTCCATTAAACAAACTGTTTTCCTCTCTTAGCATCACTCATCGTATCACCTATCCCCACACTGACACATAAATGGCACTGTTGAACAACGCCATCGCTCCATTGTCGAAAAGGGACTTGCGCTTTTGTCTCATTCGCACACACCTCGTTCATACTGGTCCTACATGTTCTTCATGTCCACGTATTTACTCAACCGTACATCAACCTACTGCCTTAATAACATAAGCCCTTTTGAAATGTTATTTTCCACCAGGCCCAATTACTAGTTTCTGCGTGTCTTTGGTTCCACCTGTTGGCCAAACTTAAGGCCTTACACCAACATAAGCTTGAGCCACGATTTGTTCTATGTGTGTTTTTGGGATATAGCCACAATCATCTGGGTTACCTTTGCCTCAATCTTGACACTAGACGAATATATATCTCGAGATGTTCGTTTTGATGTAGCCCAATTTCCCTTTCAGTCACACACGACAACCTCCTCACCACCAAGCCTAACTACTACGCTACCTTTTATCTCCTAGGCCCAACCCAATTTAGCTGGTCCACTACCACCCTCCCCACTATCACCTGCCACACACACTCCACTATCGTTTGCCCCGCCCAACCCCTCCTCACCTACCACATCCCTTTCTTCCCAATTTGACACATCTCCATGAAGCCTCCATTCTCTCTCCTTCATTATCCTGAGCACCATATCTCCTCCCTCTAAGCACTGTACATCACCATTATCGCCATCTTCAACTTCGAGCTCCCCCACCTCCTCTGCACCTACTCACCATCCTACCTTAGTTCATCCATGGTCACTCGCTCTCGGGCTCATATATCAAAACCCAAACTCTTCACTGATGGCACCATACCATGGCCCCACCACGCACCTTCACCACTTCAGTCTCTGTACCTCGCTCTGTATCTTACACCCTCAAGTCTCCTCCGGGGCGACAAGCAATGGCAGTCGAATTTCAAGCCCTTTCGGATACGAATACTTGGAGCTTGGTTCCTCCATCCACATCCCAAAATCTCATCTGTTGCAAATGGATCTTTTTGCATCAAGTATGCCCCATCTGGGTCAGTGGATCGTTTCAAAGCTCGCCTTGTCGCCAAGGGTTTTCATCAATAGGCTGGACTTGACTTGACTTCTCAGAAACATTCTCTCCAGTTGTAAAATCGGTAACTGTAAGTCTGATACTCTCTCTTGCTGTTTCCTATGGCTGGTCTATCCGACAACTAGATGTCCATAATGCTTTCCTTCATGGCATTCTTGATGAAGATGTTTACATGACCCAACCTGGCTTTGTGCATCCTGACTACCCCTAGTTTTGTTGTAAACTCAATCGCTCTATGTATGGCCTCAAGCAGGCTCCCTGAGCTTGGTTTTCCTGTCTCAGCTCTCAGTTGTTGCAACTGGATTTCTAGCTTCCAAATTTGACCCCTCTTTATTTATTTTTCATTCCTCCACTTGTCAAATTTATGTGCTTATTTACGTTGATGATATCATTGTAATTGGTTCTTCAAATTTGGTCATCACTGACTTAATTCATAATCTTCAATTATCTTTTCCTATCAAGGACTTGGGTCCTCTTCATTATTTCCTTGGTATTGAAGTTCACCCTGTTTCCACTGGTATCATCTTATCTCAGAAAAAGTATATCCTTGATATGCTGAATCGCTAAAAAATGCTAAATGCCCATCCTGTTGCTACTCCCATGGCTGTCAACTGCAAACCGGATGCCACTGGTTCACCCTTTTCAGATCCCATTCTTTATCGCAGCATTGTGGGAGGTCTTCAATACCTCTCCTTTACTCGCCCTGACCTATCCTTTGCAGTAAATAGAGTCTGCCAGTTCATGCATGCTCCTACAGACCATCATTGGTCTTCTGTCAAATGGATTCTTCGCTACTTATGTGGCACTTATCATCATGGCCTACATATATCATGCCTCACCCCTCACACACTCTACTCTACTATCGCTTCCGTTAAATTTCATGATCTCAATGTTTTCTCAGATGCTGATTGGGGTGGTTGTCCAATTGATTCTCGTTCTACTGCTGGTTTTTTAGTATTTTTTTGTTCTAATGTTATCTCATGGAGCTCCAAGAAACAATACACTGTCTCTCGTTCTAGTACTAAGGTTGAATATTGTGCTCTTGCCAATGCCACAAGTGAACTCATTTGGATGCAACAGCTTCTGTGAGAACTTTCCATTGCATTGTATCATCCTCCTATGCTTTTGTGAGACAACCTTGGAGCAACGTACTTAGTTGCCAACCCTGTGTTCCACTCAAGGGCCAAACACATTGCCTTGAACTACCACTTTGTTTGTGAACGAGTTGCAGCAAAGGATACTCGAATTGCCATCATTTCCTCACAAGACCAACTTGCAGATATCCTCACCAAGCCTTTGGCCACACAATGCTTTATTCACCTACGTTCAAGTCTCACGGTCAAATCCTTACCCTTCGACTTGTGGGTGGATGTTAGAACAGCAAATGGCTCTACCACTCATCAGTCCCAAGCACAACAGAAGCGCACAACACAATAACCTGATCCACTATATTTACACCAAACAAATAATGTATAAGGCTGTCCTAATAGAATATTCCAGATAACTGTCCTCATTATATATGCAGTGGTATTGCACTGTACAGGGCATCAAATCAAACGATGAATATACAGAATTTTACACAGCCTTCTCTGTATCTTTGCTCTTTCATCCTCAATCCTAAAAGGTAAAAGGTTCAGGAGGAAGAGAAACTTCTACTGCTCTTGAAGCATAGTGGGATTACTGCTCACTTCTATCGATCTCTTGGTTCCTTTCTCTGTTGTGAATGAAGAGGCGGTTGAATGCCTCATACTATGTTTTTGATTCACAATGAATAAGCATTTAGCTGTCAGCATTCTTGTTTTCGAAGGAACTCTTGGAATTGCTGCTCACTAATGCTGGTCATCACCAACGCCATACCTTTTTTTTTTGTGTGTGTGGTTATTTTGGGTTCTTCAGAAACCCATTTTCTGTAATCTGTATGGTTTCAGTTTGTACATCAGAAAGTTTCGTTCTGAATTTAACATTAGAATAATGTTTCTGAGTTCATTGTTCAGAATACTGTGAGAAGTTTGCGAAGCCAGAAGACATAGGAGCTGCTGCAGAAGAGAAATCCAGCAGCGATGAGGAGCTGAGCGAAGATGAATATGATTCCAGTGATGAGCAGGTTGCTGGTAAAGCTGACCCTTAGCCACATAAGCCTGCTCAGCTATTAATTCTGGCTGTATTTATCTGTACATGATGTTCTAGTGCTAATTTATCCCATCT
>JANTPZ010000204.1:0-35497 GCA_025593235.1 Vachellia pachyceras | reverse complement strand
ACTGATTATTCTGGTGAATGTATCTTGTTAGTCTTTGTCATTTATTTTGAAGCATCAAAATTAGTGTTATCAAGGGTTATCTGCATTGATAGTGAGTCTGTTGGTAGGGAGTCTGGAGGTATGTCTAATCTGAGCAAAACTTATTTGTTTCTGAGGTATGTTAATCTTGTTGACTCTGGGCTGGCTGATTTGAAGAGGAATAGTCTAAGGAGGAATAGGAATGCTAGGGAAGTCTTTATTGCTAAACTCTTGTTCTCTTGGTGGATGGTTGGAGCACTTGTGGGTCATATTTCGATGGAAAGGATATTTGAAGGCAGAGGTAGAATCATCATTCCCACCCCGTTCAGTGGGTTCGTATATGCTGTTCATTTAAGGCTTGACATGCGCCTGCATAGTGTGTATGTTTACACTGTTTCTTTGCCGGCTTATCATGTGCCTGTCCAGTATGTATGGAATCGCTGTTCTTATCTGGGCTGGAGTGGTGATTATGGTTTTAATTATCTGGAACAGTGTGCCTGTCTATCTTTTTTCAGGTTTGAAGCCCTCCTTGAGGTTCTGGTCTCAAGGATATTGGTAAGGAACCATTACTTTGGATGGTTTCTCTTGGAAGCAGATTTGGCGGCCGGACGGTTGGTCAAAGCTTCTTTGGATTGCTCTTACCCGTTCATTTGGGTTCATCGAGCTCCGCTGCAGTCAATGTGCTGTTTGCTTATTGTAGCTGTTATCTTGTCTTTCTGTTGTGTAGTTTGTTTAAATGTTTGGATTTTAGCTTGTTATTTTGATTTGTGTCTTGTTGGACTTCTGTTGGTTGCTCTGTTTAGGACTTTGTAACTTGGTTTGACTTTTATATAATGTTTATCTTGTTTGGCAAAAAAAAAAATACAAATACTCTCTCTTTCTCCACAATATATTTTTTTTTTTGTAAGAAAAACATGGTTTGAAGGTTAAAATTTATGGTTTTCCATAAACTTTTTTCTTTTACTTTTTTTTAAAAGTTATTTTTTAAAATCTATCATTTAAAATGCCTTTATCACCTTTGTTTAGAAATTATTCTCTAATAAAAACAAGCCGGAAATTGAACACTTGGGCGTAAGCATGTTTTTCCCTTCAACTTTTTTCCGTTTGGTTCAAATTCCGTCTCAACTCAATATAGAAAAGTATGGTCAAAATGAAAAATATTTTGCAGATTTTAAAAGATTTTTAAATAATATATATAAATTTTAGAATAGGGGGTGGTTGATTTTCTTTACGTCCATTTTACTAACTGTTCTATTTTCAGACATTGTGTGGACGAGTTTTATAACGTAAACAGTTTCCCCTTCGGCCAAAAAAAATTGATGTATGCATAAATTTGGATTTTTTTTTGGTTTAACAATGCCAATAGTGCTCAGCAAAATTTAAGTTTTCCTTTTTTGGATTTTGTATGCATATATAAACAATTTTTTTAATTTAATAATTTTAAACGAAAAAATGTTATATTAATTAGAAAAACAGTTACTAATGTTGATTGGTGCTATTTGGCAACCCGTTAAGAAGCCTCAAAAGCACGTTCAATAGTGTTTTTCCCAAAACGAGAAAATCTCCTTCACATATTTGCCTCGGCTTACGTAAAAGTACTTCTCCACCGTGTTCCTAAACGGACCCATTATCATTTGAGTTTGTAACCTGGAAATTACAAAGAAAAAGTCTTTGTTTATCGCGTATTTAAGTCGGAAAAAAAAATAAAACATGTCAATTCCGAGAACGCAGGTACGTATAACGAAAAAATTATCTTAACATTGAAATGGCATGTTTAGGAATGTGGTAGAATAATACTTTTACGCAAGTCGAGGTAAATATGTGAAGAAGAATATATTATTTTACGAAAAAACACTGTTGAACGTCTTCACTAAACAAACCCATTATTTTTTTTATCCATTCAAGTGAAAACGATCGAAACTAACAAATCTTTCTGTGCACAAAACCGGCTCAAGAGACTTCCCAATCCTCACGAGTGTGTCTTATAGACCATAAAGCTCATTGGTATATAGGGAATCCAGAAAAGGCCAATATATGCACTTGTGGATGATAAATATATTGAAAAGTAAGAGAATTTATAAGCACGAGGAGGTATGAAATGTTGAGTTATTACAATATTACGATATTTGTTTTTGAGTTGTACATATATCCATGCAAGATCAATGGTTATTGGTGCTCTGATTCTAATAAGAACATATGATTATTTATGATAATACATACGCACGTATATACAGAAAACCCAACAGTATTCTATAGTCATGTCAATAAAAATTATTTCTAAACAATAGACATACATATCGTAGTCTACAAACTAACACACCAAACCGATACAGACACATACACATGTATATCATTAACTAATCACACGCACACACGCTGTGTGCAGATAGGATAAGAAATCTAGTTTTTTTATTTTTTTTTGCAGTCGATCTCGTTCTATGGGCAACGTGGGGAAACGGATCCAACGTAGGACAAGAGAGCACTTTGGCATGAAGCTTTAGGAACTTGTCCTTCTTCTTCATTTTGAAGGTCTATGTTCTGCAACACAATCCCCTCACATGGATAGCTTTGGCTGCAGTTCAAGCTCACTGCAACCTCTGAAGCACTCGTTCCTCTTATGTTCTGATACATCACATTCCTGATCTTCACCGTCGACTTCTGCCATATATATACAAACCCACAAACCAAACGAAACCATCATTTATGTTGAGATTACGTTAATATATCGATATTATATCCTATCTCATTTTCTGTATATCTAACAAGTATAAATATGAGGTATTATGATTAGATTAGATCCTTTTTCCTCTAATTTCTGACAAGATACACACACACACTAACTATATGAGCTGTTATCAACAGTCCTTGTTGCTCTCAATAGAAAGGGGGTTTGGGCTCTTGAGCGTGCACAGTTTCAAGTTTTAGTCCTTTTAAATACAGAAAACACTTTTGGAAGAACTATCAAATTGATTCAGCACTACTCAAATATGGCGCGGTGAGAAAGTCATATATATCATCAGAATGTATGAGTTGTGAATTGATTGATCGATTCATTACCTCTTGTTTGCATGGAGTCTTTTGGTCGCAGTAGTTCTGATCTATTATGATGGGGTTAGTCACGTTGTCCATTGTAATGTCTTGAAACTTTATGTTGCTTGCACTTCCTTCCCCTCCCTGTATTTATATATTCACAGTAAACCAAACAAAAATATATAGAATCAGATGCAAGAATGAATCTATATATGCACATACATGCCTATAAAGTAAGATAATTTCTAATTTTTTTCTTAAGAATTTTAAAAGATTATTGAAAAGGTTCAAAGTAATTACCGGCCAGGTCTTAATTCTAACTCCATTTGTAGTTCCAGAAAGCTTGGCTCCATTCACTGTTATTCCCGACACAAATTCCTCGGTTCCGGTCTCCCCTAAGCTTCCGATACTAAATTTTCAACATGATGAACAAAGGAATTGATTATCGACAAGTTAATTAAATCAGATGTTGGGAACTAATTAATTGCATTTAATTTACCTGATACCATGCCCGGGTCCGCAGGTTATGCCTGTGGCTAGTAAATTTTGGGTTCCACTCTCTATGGACAAACAATCATCTCCTGCAATTAAACGCATCGAAACACAACAGTGATTAAGACATAATTAGAGAAATTAAAGGATTATATATATACTTAAAAGTGATGATTTCATATTACTTTGTCCAGTATATCTATACACACCTGTGGCTACAACCGAGTCTGAGATTTTGATAATTTTGGTATTGGTGATATGAATTCCATCGGTGTTGGGACTGTCCCCCGGTGCATTCACCGTAACACCAGAAACCTTAACGTTGGTGGATTGTTGAATGTTCACATGGATTTGTTGAGCATTTTTAATCACCAAGTTCTCTACTATCAGATTCTCGCACTTGTAGAAAGTCACAGCCTGCAAAAACACAACCCATGAATAAATCCATGTTAAAGCAAGCGCAAGCGCGCACATATACGACATGACACTCTAAATTTGATCATTTGTTGCAATATCTGTATCAAATTAGGTTTCAGCTTACATACCGTGGGGGCGCTCTTGCAAGGCTGTAAACTCATAAAGAAATTGCAAACGGAAAAAACGATTATCAGATATGCATGAATAGAAATATGAGCATAAATGAAATGAACATTATATTATTATGGGGTTAATTCTGAAACATGCATGTACGTACGAGACTTGGGTTCGTTTTGCACGAGTTTTGCCACCATGTTTCTCCATTTCCATTGATGGTCCCACCACCTTGAACTGTTAGATTCTGAACACTTTCAAACATAAGCCAGTGTTCTGGGTCTTTCTCGTAGTCCGATGAGTTCTCTGATGCTTCGACCGTCCCAGAAATCTTATGACAATTTTCAATTTTCAAGTTAGTGGATAATGTGTTTGACATAAATTAAACATTACTTGAACTGGAAAACTGATTCATTGTTAAGTACAATCTAGTTTCTGCTTGTACCTGACTGACTGACCTGGATGGTAATGCCAGAATTGCAGGGACCTTTGAATCTGACAGGCTTGAGAAGATAGTTATAATTGGAAGGCACCACAAGAATTACGTCTCTTCCAGAAGAACATACAGCTTGCCAAGCCTTATTGAAAGCCTGAAATGACAAATAAACACACACCCATTACAGAAACTAGTGTCATTTTTACTGAGGATGATTCACCAAATCAACATAATGTTATTCTGGTAAATAATTGTAAGAAAAGCTTTAAATTCATATCTAATACACACACACACATGGCTAATTGGTACTTTAGATATAAGATTTGTACCTCTGTGTCATCACTTTTACGATCCCCTTTAGCTCCAAGATCATTCACATTAACCTTGGAAGCTGAAGAAGACGTGACACCCAACTTAACAAATCTATTTAAGCTCAAGACTTGGGTGCTTTGCTGAATCAAGTTGTTGAAAGGCGAGTCACCACCATATAATTTTAGTGGGTCCTCTTGAGTACCATAACAAGGGACAGAAGGGATGATAATGATGATGAACAACGTTAAGAATATCGAAAGAACATGTTTTTGGAGGGCCATATTCATCATAGGCACGTCGTACGTACGTACGTACTGGTCTTAGAATGTTGTAGGGCTAGCTAGCTGATGACCAATAAAGGATGAGAAGATTAATGGGATGATTGAAGTGTGAGGAGAATGTTGAATGGGATATGTGAGTATTTATAGAGAAAAAGGGAACAGAAAGAGCTTAACTGGTTTGGTGTTCATCTGAATACAATTGGTATTATTAATTAGGATATGAGAATTTGAGACGAAAGGGTCTCTGAGGCCACCCCTATGACTTTTGCTCCATACCACATCCACTTAGCTCGTAACGTCTACGAATCTGTCATCCACGTATAGATATGTAAGTTAAGTTGTAAAAATACTCAAAAAAATTTATTAAAAGAGGGCACAACACTACGTACTTTTATATTTGTAAAACTTCCTATAAGCATTTAGAAGGAGTGCAAAAATGTCACAGATATTAAATATAACCTGATACCGTTGCTTTTCTTATGAGATCTACATTATTTTTGCGCACACATATGTAATAATGTTAGGATATATTTAACAGTAATTTCATTTTTATTCTATTATAAATGTTTATGGATATTTTTGCACTTCTGAGAAGTATGATGCTGATGCATTTCTAATAAAAGTCTATCGATAATTTTGCATCATACTTATGCATGCACCTAGCTACATACGTATGCCATATATAACTTGAAACAATACTAGACTTAAATATACGTTTAGTTATACCCAACAGAAATAAATTAAAAACGGGTATGTGCGACATATTTTGAGTATTCATTACGATAAAATATTGTGTTTTATTTTACTTTGATTTTTACAATTCAATAACCCTTCTGTTCCATCTAATTCGGCAAAGAAAATTTAATAATAAATAGTCCTTAACTATTTGGTATTAATTTTTTTAATATGGTTATCTGAATGAGTTAGATTCAAATGTTGTTGATCCCTATTGTATGCAGCTCTCCCAAATATATCTTGTTGGTTCACACAAGAACTTAAACCTAATGGGCAAGGTCTGATAACGGCTTGAAATTACGGTATAATCAAACATGAAATCTCTCATTTATATATATATATATATGTGTGAGAATTTTTATACCATTAAATTACAAGACCGTTAGCAACTAGTCCCTTCAATCCTAAATATATATATATATATATATAAGATGATCACCACACTTGTAGAGTAAATTGTATGACAAGTGAAGTCTTGTACATACAATTGGACAGTGTATTTGATATTGGTTTGTTTGGAAAAGCTTATTTACTCTTCAAAAGCATGTTCAATAGTGTTTTTCTGTAAAATAAGATAATCTCCACCACATATTTACCTCGATTTACGTAAAAGTATTTCTCTACCGCGTTTCTAAATAGACACATTATTGATTAAGATGATTTACATGTTTGTCAGTTGATTATTCTGAATTAGAAGAAAACTTAATTGGTACGGATGTAGAATGGAAATTACGAGGATGCTACATTTATATGAATTTAGATTTCTTATGACGTTAAACTGCACTTTGATTTTATTAGTCTCTCATTGCCAAATAAAGCAAGGACATTTAGAAACAAGAGCACGTGATTGGAAAGGCAACTTTTGCAGCAATCAAACGGCCGGTTAATTTCCATAGCGCAATCAGTTAAAAATATCTAGCGAGAAAGTCACACTTGGCATTCTTTGAGTGGCTACATTGTTTGGGAATTCGTTGGGAGAACAATTTTAAAGGATTTGCATGAAATGAGTTTTATTTCGATTTACATGCAACGTGATTAGAAAGTGATTCCTAAACAGGTACCATGTTCACACACACATTGGGTGGCATCTCTGTAATTAAATTAGGGTTTTCAATCATTTCATTTCCATATATAATTCTTATTAAAGGTTTAATATATAGAACTCAAGTTTGGAGAATGGGGGTGACACACACACGTATATAATAGAGTACGCAAGACATTCCAGTTTGAGACAAAAACTAAAGGATTGACTTTTTTATATGCCTGAAAGTTTTCCAAAAACCTTTAATTTGTTCCTATGTTAATTATGAAATGTTAGACACGTACGCATTCAAATTTAATCTCTTTCTCTCTCTATCCACAAAATAACTTATAATCATTTTGAAGGATGGGTGGAGGAGGAGACAATAAGAAGATCCCGATCCACATGTCAATAACCCAGAGAAGCCAAGAGGCATCAGAGGCTGCGGAATTTGGGTGAAGATGGGTAATCAAAATTTGAAATGCTATGGAGGGTATGGAGGAGGAGAAGTGATGGATGGTCTTGAAAAATAGCTAACTTATCATCATTGATTAGGAAACTTAAGACGATTCCATAAAGGCAAAGAAAGGTTTTAATGAAGTTGATGTTGTGGATAGGGTTTGACTAAGACACTAACCATAGAATGATCAATTTGAGATCCAGCTTGTTCGTCCCATATTAATTAACGTGATCCTGTTGTATTGTACTTCATTTTGAAACCTACCATGCTTGTACATTTATACAAGTGTATGCTTCAGGTCATACGAAGGCATGTGATATGCATCTCAAACATCACCCAATACTACCACCAAACACTTTGTTGTTGTGTTTGAGTCTTGAGCATGCACCATGATGATTCCTTGGAGCTAGTGAGGTATTTCTGTTATGGGTCAACACTTTTGTTTAAGTTGGACGAGTCGGTTGTTTAAATATCTAGAAAAGTGTTAGATACCGATTAATCTGTGAAAAAAAATATCATATGATATCATGCCTCTAAAATTGAACCATAAAATCGAATTCCCTGTGACGCTTGCATGCGCGCGTTCATAAGAAAGTGTAAGCGGAACGACCCTACCTCTTCTATGTTTTAGAGTTTGTTTGGAAGTCCAATGGAGAATAATTCTTACAGAATTCGAGGTAAAACTTAGATTTTGAATAATAGATTTTTAGGAGAATAACTTTTATAGATTCTAAGGCAAAACTTAGATTTTGAAAGGGTGATTATATTTGGAAAGTTATAGTGAGAATAACTCTTAAGGATTTCGAAGCAAAAGGCAAGTAAGTAAAATGAAAGAAAAAGAAAAGAAGAAAGAGAACATTTATTATGAGAGAGTGTGTGTGATTTAAGAAGAAAATAACTTTTTTAAAACATAGGTTTCATACACAAATTTTCTTACAAAACTTATGTTTTGAAAGGTTTTACCATAAAACCTAAATGTTGAAACGAGCTCCTGAACAAATCTTACGGGCAAAGAGGGTGAAAGGTCAAACAAAATAAGGCTACATGTCAATACAATTTCTAATGACACATGACTAATCAGGTTCATGGTTACGCACCAATTTGCTCCGTCAGAAGCAAAAAAATGGAAGAAAAAAAAAAGAATACATCCAAGACAGGGAGAGGAACATTATTGTGACATAATTCATTGTTTAGCAACTAGATACAAAGTAGCAGCTCTACAAACAAAAGGCCGACCGCAAGAATAAATGAAGATTTACAAAAAGCCACTCGAAGTTAGATATTTAAATTAGAAGCCCTGATAGTACAGGTAGTTAAGGCCAATGCTTTATTAACAAGGGAGTACTCATTAACCTCCTCATTTACAAAATCCTTTCAAATATGGGCACCCCATAATTTCCAGCAAACCAACCCAAAAATTATCCACCAACCGTCAATGCTGCTGCGAGGATGTAAGTGGGTGCTGTAAAGTTTTATTTCATGATGAATAAAACCTGAAAAGCTGCGTGTATATATTTTCTCCCCGCGGCTACAAAAAGCAAGCATGATCTGCAGTTATAATTCACCCCTGTTAAATATCTCATTCTTAAAAGATACTTATCGGAAAATTTGATACTGATGTTATTGCAAAGTAGAGTCCTCATTGGAAAAATTGGTACTTTCTTTTTCATTGATGTGGCTCCTGCGCCGTTAAGGGCACGATCAGAATAAGATCATCAAAACTTCATCTACAAGTTCGAGTGAAATGTCATGTGTACTGGGTTTAAGCCATCTGTTTGATACATTAACTAAAAAGACATAATCAAATAACAGAGAGGGAAGTTATAAATTTAATTTCTCTGAAAGAAGTCTCTGCCTCAATACTTGCAGGGCCTGTTTTTGGACACACTTTTCTTTTCAATCTTTCTCTCTCTATTAGTTTTTTTAGGCAGCAATCAGCGATGTTCCCATAAACCCTAACAACAATCCGTACGGGTGCTTCTTCAGATTAAAGCCTTATGAACAAGAAAAAATTGGTAATTTGCCCATTGAAATATAGTGTAACTCTATCCTTCTCAACAGCCAATAGGGAGCAATCGTAACAAAGGCCTGTTTAGGATGTGATATAAAAGCATAAAATTCTTCTCTTCTACTTAACGTTAAAAAAAGTAATTTATACCGCTAATTCAAACCGACACGGTAAAATACCAACGCCCCTCGTTCAGCCAGCCAATATTTCCCGGGTTACATGTTCCAGGATTCTTGCTGCTTTAGACTGAAATAGTTACCTTCGGCACAACAGAAGAGCCTATCAGATTATAATACCGTTATTATCTAATGATCTAATAGATCATACTTTTTAATGCCACAGTAAAGAAAGAAAAAGAAAAACTCCCTTTCCTTTTAAAACGAGGAAATAGATAGAACTAGGATTTAGTAAACATGAGAACTTTTATTCGAAAGAAACGAACATGACGAGGCTACTGCTGCATCTCTCTATATTTTTGCATATAAAACAGCTCCGATCCTCATCATTCCCCACCTAATACTAAGCACTAAAGACTTGCTGTGGCACCTCACTACAACACCAAAGCCAACCCGCTCTCCTCTCTCACCTTCATTCATTTATTTCAAGAAAACCCTTCTTCTGGCCAACCTAACAACACACTCTAAATACTAAAATTAACTCAAACTTGGATTTGTATGGGCCATCTGTACATTTCCTCAGGAGGAAGTGGGATGGTGAAGGTGACCAGCCCAGTGGCTGAGTCATAGTCGAAATCCGTTTCAGCCTCACCCACAACACACTTCAATGGGCGCTGGGATGAGTACGCTCCGAACCTGCCACTTCCTCTCACTTTGAGGCCAATAGTTGCCGTTGCCGATCGGTTTGAACTCAGAGAAGTGGTCAGCTCAGATTCAACCTCGCCATGAAATAATTGTTCTTCTCTTTCACTGGCTCTTTGGATTTCAACCTCCTCAACCGCTCCTCCACTGTTGAACATGTCCAATAGCCCTATTGCTGCAAACGAAATGCTTGGAGCAATTTTCTGTCAAACATAACAGTATTATATCAGTTTGTACTCTGAAACTGAATGATCTTGCAGACCAAAATACCAAAGACCAGACAGATTTACATCCCTAATGATGAAACCTTACCTTCACTGGACAGAAATGGAATAGTTCATACTCTAAAACTTGCAATGTCACTGGCACTGAAGCATCTTTAGGTAGCCTAATCACCTCACCTGAAGTATATCATATGGTTAATTTAATAAATATTCAAAATTCGAGGCTCAATAAAAGCATGTTGAAGAGTAATTTCCATTTCTAATTGTCACCTGATTCTATCACAAGTATTTAAATAATCAGTATTGGATTGGTTTCTTGAAAATTAGAAGCCAACTCCCCAATATTCAAAATATTCGCATTCTACAATGCCATTTTATGACCAAGTAATACTACCTGATTTGTAGGAATAAACAACAGTGTCGCCATCCCAATCGCCACCAGCCACTTGAGTGATGACATCAACATCAGAAGCACGAACAGAACCTGTGAGTGTACCAGGAGATGCATCATGGATCCGGGTCTTCTTCTCTGTCTTGCACCAACCAGCACCTTGACAGTTAAATATCCCAACCACGCCAGAGCATTTGTTCAAGTTCCATATTTTGAGCAAGCTAGAAAATTGCAATTTAGGTGCACATGAGCCTTGAGTTATGTCTAAACACGACTTCCTAATTTTAAGAGATAGAAATAAACAGACCTGGTCCCATCTCTAGCTGGATCAGTAAAGAGAGAATCACGAGTGGGCCTGCCTGGTAGCTGAGCACGAAGAACCGATCCATCAGGAAGAACCAGCTTCCTTAGAAGTTCAAAATCGTGGTTGCCTGGTTTATCACTATAAAAACAACATGAAAACAACAACCATTAACAATGTGCTCATTTCTTTAATAACTCATTACAAGAAAAATAATTGCAATTGGTATCACTATACCTGACATAAACTGCACATCCACCAATTGCTCGAGCTGCAGCATGGCACTCTGCTGCTGGGTGTAAACTCTGAAATGGTAAAGTTCTTTCGTTAAGAATAGAAGATTAAAAGATATTATAAATAGAAAAGGCGGTTGGAGAAACTGCAAGTATAGGGAGGTTCCCTTCTTACATGGAACATGTCCCAGTCAGGCTGCATGAACTCTCCTAGAAATAGTGTGTTGTATGCTACAGATGATATATGGATAGTGTGCGAAGCAGGATCGCGTGGGTAAAAGTCATCAGACGCTCTCACTACAGCAGTCTGCTTAGCACTATATATCCCATCAGTATTGTGACACATACACGCAATACATCCATTATCAGGGAAGTTCCGAGCCACGGAGGCCTCAAGCGCCTGATGATAGCTGCGTGTGAGTGAGACTCTGCCGCCATGTCCAGCCCCAAGAGTTTCAATAATGTTCTGAACATCAACTTTTACTCCATCTACTCCACATGAAGCCAAGTAAGCATGGAGCTCATTGTAGAAGTTATAAACCTTCTTGGGATGCACAAGACCCAAGCCATGTACAGCTAAGCTGTCCATGACAATGTCTGGTTGGTTTCCTAGTACGCCCGGAGACTGTACTGGGTATGCTAAGGCAGTTTCATAATGTTCCATGCCACTGGCCGCTGGCTTCACTCCACCCCAATAACCAGCTAGAGCATGCCATACATAAACATATCTGTGCATCAGGAGAGTGAAAAGAAACTTAAATTAGACAATGCTTTTACCATACATTTCCAGATGTGCAAAACAACTTGTGAAATAGGAAAATGCACCGCCTTATAAAATACTCTAAACAGTTTAAGGATCTAAGGCCATACTTCACATTGTGATGTTGCTTCGCTTCATCTACTACATGCTTCAGGCCTGATTTCTGTTCATTCTTCTGAAATTTAGCGTTTTCTTTTATGCCAGTCAACCTAGTAGCAAACCTGCAAAGATTGTATTTGACGAAAAATTAACCAAAGATAGAGAATCAAAGATATTTAAATAGTTTAAATACTTATTACTATAAAATAGTGCTAGTAGTCTTTGAGTATTTAAATTCTTATTGGTGATAGTGTTCTTGAATTAAGCATGGCAAACTGTAGCTGATTATTTACAGAGATCTTACTGTGCTCCTTCTTGAACGACACAGTCGGCATCCTTTGGTTTACTTTCAATTTGCTGCCAGCCATCATCTATGATAAGGAAGCGCGGTGGTGTGCCACCCTCTGATAAGCTGCAGTCATATTAAACCAAGTTTCAGCGTCTATTTGATATTATTTAGGCATCATCTTAGAAATCCACCTCTCCCTCATTCATCAAGAAGAAAACTAGAATACTCAACAAATTTTCTCACTAATCACCTTTTCAGGCCTTCCTCAACACCCTCTGCCGTGACATCAGTATAGAAAGCATCCCATGTGCACCAGCCAAACCAGTCGATAAAAGATGGCAACTATACGAAATCAACAAGAACATAGTTAGAAGATCATTCAGATATTAACTTGGAAAATTTTTTGGATTCGATAGAAATCAGTAAGGGGAAAGTTCTTACTCTTTTCTTCTCGCGATGAAGGAATGTTTTCATGTGATTTTCTAGAGCCCTTGAATGGTAAACAAAAAAGGGGTCAGTTGTCATCAATATATAGATTCAAATGTTTAGCAAGTAGAAGACAATTAGCTAGTGCCAATTAGGACGGGTAACTCGTGGTTTCTGTAGGACGTGTGGGATGGGAAACAGAGGTGCCAGATCAGATATTCCACACACACACACACACACACAAAGAGACACAGAGATAGATAGGGACGGAAGAGATTGCTTACTTGACGGCTTGGTTAATGACTTCAAAGGGGTTTGTCCCAGCATGCATGTAGACCAGGTGAAGACCTTGACTCGTCTCAACAGCATTGTCTCCTGCAAAACCAAACCACACACCCGGAAAAAAAAACAAAAGGTCGGTTGGGTTCTTTCGTTTCATCCTATTTACTTATTCTCCAAAGCTATAATCTGCAAGTTTGATTCAAGTGATTGATAGTCATCGAGAGGTTTCTCCAGCCCACATCTATTCGCTTTGACGACAGCTCCACCCCAACATTTCAGAAAGTAAGACTCCTTCAAAATTTTGACGGCGTAGCAGGGTTTAATGTAGACTACTAAATGTATTTTTCGTGGGTAAACTCACCACTCTCAAGGCAAATCTCTATCTCATTTTTGTCATTCCCTTGTAGAACAGCACGGAACGGGCCTTCCAGGAGAGGAAGCAAGACAGTGTAGATGGTTGGAGAATTCTCCCGATCAGCAGCTTCATCATCTTTGCTCTCTATCAGCATGAATTGGGTCTCCAAAGGGATATCCCTCCCACAAGTTCCCATCCTCTGAGTCATCCACCACAACTTGAACCGGAAACAACACATGAAACGGAGGCCCCTGCTTTTGGAATCAATGACAAATTAATTACAATCTAGCTTTAACAAGTAGCAATGGACAAGCCAAATAGCCCAACTATAAAAACGATGTTGGAAGTTCAATCTAATAAAGAAGTGTCAAATGCCTGAAGAACTGATAGGAGAATGTCAATGGCAGCTTCAACGTCAATGTTCATATTAAGTTGTACATGATAGAAATTTTGAATTTTGAATTGCAAAGTTAGAAGTTTAGATGTTGGAAAGAACTTACTCTAAGATACCAATGGGGAAGACATGGAGACTTTTGCTGTGGGAAGCTGTGGCGCCAAGGAATGCACCAGCAACGAGGCCCCCTCCAGATCCAGGGGTCAGAACAATATTATCTGGTACTCCGGTCAGTATGGTCTTCCCATGGACAACCAGGTTCCCATCGTTAACGGAGATCTTTGGCGTGACTGTCATCTCTGTACTCCTGAGTACTGTACCATCAAAAACACCACACAGCTACCTTATATAAGAAAGATTAAAGAGAACAAGAAATCCCCAGAATACGGAATACTTAATATCAAAGATGACAAGCATGGATGCTCGAAGAATCTAAAATGTTAAACTCAGAATAGAGGAACAAACACACGCTGGAAGAAGAGGGAAAAATTGTCAGGGAGCCAAAAAATGATGACAGGGAACCCAAAAAAAAAGGAGCTACCAGGCGTAAGATTTAAAATTGTCAGGGAGTTGGGCAATACAGGCTGAAACAGTAAAATTTAGGGAGTTAAGTGCTATAGACCTTGTGGTTTATGACGCATGCCAAAACTTAAGCGCACATTAGTGTGATTGCGATGCGGCTCCCGTGAAGGAAGAATCAACGCCGAGGGCTGTATCGATGTAATTCCTAGGATCATTACCTCCTCAAATTGAACGAATTAAAGGGAAAGATGAAATACTAAATTTGTCCTCTGTAACTACTGCTTGGTACTATAAACCGGAGCGGTGAAAAAAAGCTTCTTCGTTTGTGTCAACATTTTTCAACTTCAGTAACTCCCCCTTCTCCTTCCATTTCACTATTAAGGTAGAGGAGAGGCGTTGTTATTTCCCGTGGGATGGGCTACTGAAGCAATGGTCATTGGTGACCATCGCATCAGAAAGAAAATCAGATTTCTTACCAGCGACCATATATGGTAATAATTGAAAGTTTCAACGGTTTTAATGAAAATAGCAAAAGATAACTAACGTCACACAAAAAAGGGAGGCAAACCGAGCAATTTAATAGAGCGACGATGGACCATGGTACAGTGCTTTCACAGAAAGCATCAGCTAATTTTGTCTTGTGTATGTAGAATTAGTAACTTAAACAGAACCTGACAAAAGGGAAATGATGAGCTGAGGGAGACAGAGGGGGCAAATGAAGTCGCGAAAATTTTAGAATGATCGGGATACATGAAGCAAAAGATATCAAACAAGCTCTATCTGAATGATTGAGATTAGGCCGTATTGCTTCTTATTTTACTACTCCATGAGAAATATAGGTACAAGCAAGAAGATTTTGAAGTTCGGGCTACAGAAAATTGAAGGCAAGCATTCCTGGAAATGAGAAAGTAAACGAGGAACTTATCGTAGCTAAAAGCAGCAACATTGTCACCGAAAACATGTTTTAAAAAAAATGTTTAATGAGGACCGTCCACCGAAACACTAATGCCTCGAAATTGGTCCTTTCGAAGAACAGAGCTGACAAGTAACAATTCCCGAGGCAAAAAGCTTCGATATCAGCGGACCTCTGGATCACAGAATCCAGATTCTCGCCACACAATTTAACATTACAAACCATGCAAAAATAAGAATCCACAGGAATTTCACCGTCACAGATCAGTCAAACCGGCTAGATACTCAAAACTGAAAATCTCTCCCCGAGATCTTTCACGTTGGTCATAAAATGAACCTTCAAAGCACACGCAGAGGCAGAGCTCATTCAAGTAATAGGCAAGAGTACTCCGATATTAGCCTCCGTAACTCACCGGGATCAGCCGCGCGCTGGAACGAAGTCTTTGGAAGTAGCTCCCGAGATTTCAAAGAAGAAGCAAAAGTGGACTAGTAAGTTTCAGAAACAGGTAGACAGAACAAAACCAGCAAAGAACTCAGCAAGAGAAGTGCATTCCAAGATGGAATGCTCCTTCTATGAAAGGAAAGCTCGGAGCACTGATCAGTGCAAACGCTTAGACGCTGACGGATTGGTGCTGGGGGTGACTGGAGACAATGAGCCGAAGAGCGCTTTTATACCATGCCCAGAGTTAAAGGTCGAGCAACTTTCAAACCTTCGGAATGTTCAGCTTATGACACGTGGGAGATTCTGTCCGAACGGATCTACCCCACGATTGATCATAATATAATGGTTACTGTCGTTGACATCATCATGAGATGAGAAACTACGATGATATTTTGTGCAGCAGAGAATATTTATTTTGCGCTAAAATCGCAGAAGCATCGCGCAGATTCTTGAGGGGAAAGCCCAAAAGGTTAAATTAAAATATACAAACCATTGGAAGTTAACTTCAATTTGCCGATCGAGATCAGAGTCACAAATAGAGAGAGAGAGAGAGAGCTAGTTCTTGTATTATGATTCATGTGAAGTATGCTAGCTGTATAAGATAAATATATACTTGAGAGGGAAAAAAAGAATATGATGTAAGTGCTGGTAAGAGTCCACAGTATGTTTATCCATTCTTAAATTAAAAATGAGAGACAGAGAGAGAGAGAGAGAAGGGGGTGAGACGAGGGTGTGCTCGTCACATGAATGAATAAAACTCCAGAACTGTTTGTTTATGGTCAGAGTTTCAGATCTTGCGGGTGATGGGTGTTCTCGAAAGGCCAAATTAAAGGCCGCTTTTCTGGCGATGCTTAGCTTTTGGCATTACACCGCCCCCCAAAAAAAACAAAGTCAACCTTTTTGGCGATGACGTGATGATTTTTCAATACAGTGACGTTTTATTGTCACTTTTAAAAACACATTCAACAGTATTTTTTTTGTAAGGATCAAAATACGGTGATACTTTGAAGAAGTGGAGAGAGATAGTTTCAACCATTAAAAGCTTCTTCTTTCGTGTCCGTTTAGAAACGTGACAGAGAAATGATCTAACGTAAGTTAAAATAAATATATAAAGGAGATTATCTCATTTTAAAAAATACTGTTAAATTTACGTTTAACTTTTGAAAACGTTATTCTATACGCCTTAGTTTATTTTGCCTAACATATTATTGACCGAGAAGTGAGAATGCGATCTACGTGGAGCAGCAAGTTGACTCCTGATTTAAGGGACGGTGGGGGCCAGACACGTAGGCTCCACTTGACAATCCTGCCATCCTTTTACTCCCTTGTGCTTTCCGACGTCATCCTTTCCACTTCCAACTTTAGACAGCAACCAAAAAAAAAAAAGAATATGGGGAGGCGTGAATGATTTTTCAATGTAAAGAGATAAAATTCTAACGGGTAGACTCCAAACAAAAATTATTAATCTAAAGCACATTTAATGACTTAATTATCTTTTTTTTTCTACTGGTATGTTAAAATTAACTTCGATCAAAGTGGTACTGGTATGGCTTTGTTTGGTAAGGCCGTTGGGAAAACGGACACAGATTCCGAGGTACTTTATGTGAGAGGAATTTTGTCTCGGTAAGAGTGTCCGTTGGCCAAACGGCCAAACCAAACGCAGCTAATATACTTCTTTAACAATACATTATGCATACAAGGTTGTGATGCGAGTGGGCTAGTGGTTTAAATATAGATAAATTTATTGGGAGGTATCAAATAAGGAACTTATTTAATGAATAATCCCGATTTTGAAAATATTTATCAAAAGGTCACATTGACAACATGAGGTCCTATACATTGACAACATCATGCGCTGTATTGATAACACCTCATGTTGTCAATGGGACATTTTGATAAATATTTTTAAAATCGGGATCATTCATTAAATAAGTTCCTTATTTGGGACCTCCCAATAAATTTCCCTAAAAATATATATTCCGGGAGAATAATAGTGGAGAAGGGGAAATTATATCCCGTAATCCACCATGCATGGACATGCAGTGCTATCAAGACTTAATCCTCTCACCTGCATCATGCCACGCAAGCCCCATGTTTGATACAATGGAAATGGGATCAATGACGGGTTTGGATTAGCTATGAAATTTACTTTTTTTCAACAAGATTTATGATCGATATACAAGTATGTGTGAGAAGTTTTATCTCAATTCACATGAACATACTTGTAACACGCCATCCCAAACAGACTCATTCTCATCCTCGAGGATATGATGATTCTCATCATCACTACTACAAAAAGTACTTTTTACGTCCTATTTTTAACTCAATTGACGCCCTTTCTGAGAGGGCATGTATGTGATGGGAGTAAAAGTTATGGTCTATGACGCTCTATATCATGAAAGGCACCATAGGCTAGATCTACGGCGCCCTATATACCAAATAGGGCGCATATGAATATTTTTTTAAAAAAAAACGTTCTGTTCAATTACTGAGCAAATGTATATTTATGGCAGAGAAACACAATTCAAATTTCAAATCGTAGGTTTTGGTCTCTCAAGTTTCATTTTAGGTTTTAATAATTAATTGATGGTTGAACCATATAGAGACAAACGCAATAACAAAATATTTGCAAGCATAAGGATTTCCAACTAAAAATTCAAGATTTTCTACATAAATGGCAAGAAGATATTGATATCATCATACATTGTCCGTAACCTTGAAGAATAAACATAGTATGAACGGATAATACGAACATTAAAATTGAAAATAAAAAATATAGATATAATTTAAGAACGCAAGGCAAAGTATCATGTACGAATAGTAAAGCGAGAGCAAATGATGCGATGGAAAAAGGAGTTAATCATTAAATTTACTAGGAAAACAAAGAGAGAAGGAGAGGAATTTTTTTTAGTGGATGGTATTTTAATACTTCTTAATGTAAATATATATATTTTAATTAAAAATTATATCACTTCTGACCTAACAAACGTTATTTAAAATACATCTCCACTTTTTAAAAGTTACAGCTGTGCATTTAATTATGAATAGTTTGGTTTTGTATCATAACGTGATGTAAGATTTCTTTTTAACGAAATATTGCACATTCGATGTCACTCATACTTTCAAGCAGTCCATTTAATTTTAAAAAGCGAGTGGAGGACCTTATCAATCAATCGATAATTTGTTTTAAAATGAAAAAAAAAAAGATGAAAAGCAAGCATGTGATGTGATAGTAGCCGGCAAATAATAAATTATATGGCCGGAAAATAATAAATGTTCAGAAAACCAAGGTAAAGCAGATGTAAAAAAAAAAAAAGCAAAGCAAAACTGTTTAAAGGAAAAAAAAAGAAGAAAATAAAAAGAATGGGAAAGAAAAATTAATTGTAAAATCAGATTTTAAAAAACGTAAAATTATTTTTTAGCTAAACACTTCCTTTATTACTGGTGTTAAATAAAATTTAACGATTTTTCATAACAAAATATAAATATATTTACACAATTTAACTAAATTATACTATTTTAGTTATTACCGGTTTAACAATGAGTTGACTTCGATCTGATTTAATGGGCCTTAAACCATTGATCTGATCGGTTCATTGAACGATTCGGTTTTTTGAACATAAATTGATCAATAACAATTTGGCAAAAAGGGCCTTAATATTAAATAATTAATTATTTAATTAATACTTCTACTTAATGTATCAAATATATGCACAGCGTGCCTCATATTTCTGTTGTGGTTTCGTGTGTGGTGGTGTCAAAGGAAGAATACCACATGAGGAGGAAAAAAAAAACACAACCTTTAACATTTGAGTGCCTTGTTGAGAAATTCCTGTGTGCATTAAATAAGAAACCTTCGGTTGTATAAGTTCTATTCTTGGCCTTTATTTCTCTCTCTCGAAAAGTGCGATCCACAGAAGACAACTAGGTCATTTTAATTGGAGGGTGCACAAATGATACAGTGCATCCAATGCTCGTAAGAATTTCTCTGTGTGTTGTTGTAAATTAGTAGAAGTAGTAATTGTTGGTAAAAAAAAAATTAATAGAAGTAGTAATGATGATTATGTGTAAATAGGTATTTGTTTTATTCAGCCAATGGAATTAAATGATATTCATATATGGTGGCATTGATGAATTAGCGTTAATTTTCGACAAGAATAAGATTATCATATCGTTGATCCTCTCTATACTTGGCTCTAGGGCATCACTTCCAACGAATGATTAACATAAATTGGTCAACTCAAAGTAGAAGATGAAAACACCCACGCGTCCATTCGCCTTTTGTTGCCACTTGAAACATCACAATAATATGCATGTAGATATATACATTTACTGGCCTTGTCCTGTTCCGACGCGTGTCATTCCCTCATGGCGCCTCTGTTAAATGGGTCCCACTGTCATCCTTGCTTCACTAAGGGCCCGTTTGGTTCGCTGCAAATTGAGCGATGGAAAAGGAAAATCATGATTTTCCATCGGCGGAGGCCGTTTGGTTCGAGGAATGCGACGGAAAATGGCAAGTCATTTTCCAGCGTACGCGTGAAAAGCTCTTTCCATCAATGAAAAATCATTTGAGCGATGGAAGACAGCAAAAGACAGAGTTGCCCCCTGCGCGCCGTCGCTCTCACTCCCCCAGTCCGTCTTCTCAATCGTCGTCAGTGTCCTCCTGCTCTTACTCCGTCTTCTTCGTCGTCAGTGTCCGCGCACTTTTTCTCTTCTTCATCGTCATCACATTCATTGCACTGCCGCCAAAGAAGCAAACTTCACCGTCGGTGAACAGTGCCACATTTTCACCCCATTCGAATGCGTTGAGAATGTGGCACTGTTCACAAATGTGAACAGTGTCACGTTATATATAAATATGTATAATTAATAATAAAAATATATATAATTAATAAATATTATATAATAAATATAATTAAATTGATTTTTTAAATAAATACATATATTTATAAAAAAACATTTAACATTTGGCATTAGGGGCATTATAGTCATTTAATACAATTTTTCTACTCTCTTTCCTACAATTTTAACCCAACCAAACAAAAATTTTCCCATCAACCCATTTTCCATTCCAGTGCGAACCAAACAAAAATTTTCCTTTCTATTCCATTCCCTTCCTTTCCCTTCCCTCTTATTCTTTGAACCAAACGGGCCCTAACACGTGTACCCCCCACAGCACATAACATGCATGCAGTGGCAAAGATTTCCACGTAAAGGGTGAAACTGTAAACTGAGCGGATGGGGAATTAGTAGTACACTCATGTTATTGATATTTTTTTATTTTGTAATTGATTTGGAAAGGGTGAGACCATTACGATACATACGATCGAGAGCGGCGAGGGCCAAACGAATGGATTGCCAAAAATGGACGGTGCTTCAATGTACGTGTTGGCAGGAGATGGCATCACAGTAAGTAAAAATAAAAATAAAAAACAAATGAGAAATGAAGGAGTCATCTGTGATTGCTAGCTCCAGTCTTTAGTTTCATGGGAATGAATGATATTTTCCCAGTCAAACAGCATTATGAACAGAGAGGTAAATATGGAAGTAAGATTATTCTCATGTCTTTTGTGCTCTCTGCACTGTGCAGTGTTGTTTGCCTTTTACTTTAGGACGGATCCTTTTAGGCCCATTCTGGAAAGAGTACAGAATCTTCGCTTGACACAAGACACAATATCATGCACAAGCATGATGGTACTTGGAATTGTGCAGGTTCTCTTGTTGAAGTTTAAGGAAAGTGTATTATTAGACTACAAAGGGGGAAGTATAATTGAAGTTGTGAAACAATGATCGGCTAATGATATCCAAAGATAAAATTATAACACATTGACATATTTACAGCCACAAGTCACAGCTTCGCTTCTCCTCCATTCACTCCTTGCCCTCACGCCTCGAACAGCCAGAATAAACATAGTCAGTCCCACAATGACATCACCACATCTCCAGTAAACATCCTAATATCTTCAACTTACTTGGACTTCCCCGTACGGTGTTAATAAAATCAAATGAAGGGGGAACAAAGAATTACAATGGGAAGGGACAAAACAGAGAAATAGATATATGGAAGACTTGGTGGCACTTTGTGATTCCACAATGTTTCCAGTTTCTAGAGTCATCTAACGTCATTGCTTGTCGTTGTTTAATGGCAAGGATCCGTCCCTCATCAATTTGAGACTGAGACTTGTGAACCTCTCTCGTGAATACTGTCTTGATGCCTTCCTCCAATCCGTGCCTGCCTTCATCATTGCTGCGAATTCGTCGTAACTTATTCTTCCATCCTGCACATTCACCACCAGATCACATTAAAGGGCAATTCAATACGGAAAATATTGGATCAGTAATCCTATGCATGCAATCAAAAGTTCAAAATCAATGATTGAAGTAGCGGTTTAGGCACACAAGCAGTTCAAGATGTTGTTAACGAATATACACGCAAGCATTCAAAAATTTTAGTAATCATGCTTATGGCAACTATGCCTACGGAGTAACACTAACCATCATTAATTTTTAGAAGCCTGTTTGTCAGATAGTTTAACGTTCAGTATGCTGATGTTGTGAAAAAAAATGCCAATATGGAACATAACAGCAAAACTTGGTGGGTAATTTTGAATACCACCCACAAGGTACAAAGAAAAGAAATTTCATCTAAAAGTAGACTGACCTTGTCTGTGTCCACATCATGCATGATTGCATTAATGACTTCTTCATTGTTTGTGTCAAGTTCATCAGCTAAGGCATTGCGTAGCTCCTCAATCTCTATATATCCACTTCGGTTCTGATCGAAGAATTGGAAGGCTTTCTTTAGGTGCTCATCATTGCCCATCTTTCTCAGATGAACAGAAATGGCTACAAATTCTCCATAATCTAGGTATCCATCTTTATCTGTATCGCCCTGAAAAAGCAGCCCCAAAATATTAAAAGCTTGCAATCTTTCAATGGTGTACTTAACTCATACAATAAGCAAACAGATACAACATTTTCTAAGAAAATTAATGTCATGTTTGGTATAATGGAATTGGGAGGTGGAAATGGAAATGGAATTCATTTCCTTTGTTTGGTATGGTGGAATTGGAAGGTGGAATTGGAAATGGAATTTAAAATGGGTAGAAATGAATTCCATGATGTAACCCATGGAATTGTATTTAATTCCATGGAATTGATTTTTTGACCCCTCATTTTTTCTTCTATATTTATATCCATTTCTATCTCCATTTCCATCCTCATTTCCATCTTCATTTCCATTTCCATCTCTATCTCCATTTCCATCTCCACCAAAATCAATTCCAACGTACCAAACGAGCCATAAGAACGTCTGCTTGCAGCTATCCACTTGTTCCAACAAAGGACTTCAATTCATTCTGGTGAATGTAGTGCCTACGAGGAAGGGGGGGAAACGGAAAGAGAACCCCCCAAATGTGACAGAAGTGGAGAAAGATTCCAGTGATACTCACCGCTTCCATCAGAATTTGAACATCGGCATCAGCCATTTGATGGCCTAATTTATGCAACCCTACTCGTAGCTCATCAATGTTTATTTTTCCTCTATTGCTAGTATCCATCACCCTGAATCCCTCTTTTATTCCAGCAACTTCGTCGACAGACAAATGCTCTGCAATCACCTATTCACACAAAATTTCACCAAATACAAAATATCAATTGCTTTAGAATTATTGTGATCACACGTATGAACATATATAGAAGACGATCTCCAAATTGATTTCCAGCAAGTTTCGAAGGCCTTACCCTGAGAGCTCTTTTCTTAAGTTTGTTCATTACTGAGAATTGCTTGAGCCTTGCCTTGACTGTTTCTCCTAATGAAACATTAGGAGCTTGCTTGGCATTTTGCAACCACGGATGATCTGCACTTGATAAATGGAGTAAAACATTAATAATCAGTGAGCCGAAATGCCACATATTATATGCTTCTCATATCCCTAAAGCTTTGTATATTGAACCGTGTATTACCTAACACTTCCTGTGCAGAAAGCCGCCGCTTTGGGTCAGGGTCAAGCATTTTCTTAACAAGGTCTTTCGCATTATCAGAAACTTTGGGCCACGGGTCCCTTTTAAAATCAATAACAGATCGTATAATTGCTTGTGCAACTCCCTGTTCAGTTTCTGCATTTGAAGAGAGAAAATGTGGACATATTAGCTTCAAGGGAAAATATTTGCATGGAAAAAATCTTTATTAGATAAATTCATAAATTCCTACGGACAGGACAAGAGCAACTCTTAAACAAATGACCAACGAAAAAAAAACAGCATCTCTTGCTCAAATGACAAGTCATTACTCAACTCAATGCTGAAGAGTGCTGGACCAATAGGCAGTATATAAGTGTAACCAAGGCATGACCAAAGCATTGATGAATCCAAGATATGACATAAGCTTTAGTATTTATTCTCATGATACAGGCAGACGGCATGGACTAGATATATTTATTAACTGGGAAACAAACAGACTATTCTTTCTTGGCTTTCCTGAAGTCATTTAAAGACAAGCATTTATTTTTCCTCCACCTGTATATCCACAGTGACTTAGAATTGAATTCTCAGCCGTTTAAGACCCAACTGCCAGGAGCTGAAATACACCATTCACGGGACAAAACTAACCTGCCCAAAACGGCGGGACACCACAAAGTAGGATGTAAAGAATTACTCCAGCACTCCATATATCTACTTCGGGTCCATAATTTCGTTTTAGTACCTCAGGAGCCATGTAATAAGGACTTCCAACTATCTCATTAAACCTTTCACCTACAGAAAATGGCGAGCATCAGTAAATGAATCTTGGACAGAGGCAGCTGATTGACAAAAGACAAGCAACATAAAGAGAACAAAAGGCATTACCTGGTTTAAAGAAAACTGACAGCCCAAAATCAATAGCCTTCAGAGGTGCTGTTTCTTTCTTGTTTCCAAACAAAAAGTTCTCAGGTTTGAGATCTCGATGCATCACACCATGTTTGTGGCACATCTGAAACATACGAAAATAGAAATCACTCAAGAACAATTCCCAGAGTTTTTAGAATAATACAAAATTTGAATAATCAAAAGCGTGAAAGTGCAAATTTTGGGCGCAGTATCGTCACGCCAATTGCCTTTAACATCCAAGGCTTAAAATTTCACTGAATGAGAAGTTCAACAAACAGATATTACAAAGAAGTTCGATTGTCTTAACTACAGTAAGGAGTTCGATGCTTTAATTATAATAATTTCATATGGTTGCAAAAGGTATGATAAATGAATTTTATCGTAGCTATATCAGTACATGCCATCTGCAAAACACAGTTATAGAGGAGATAAGGGTCATGTAAACCCAGTTCTTCCCTAATTTTTCATTAGTATCCAAGTAATTAGTTCAATTATTACAAAGAAGAAGAGAACTACTCGTCTCAATATATATAGTTACACAGGTTCAAATGGCTCTCCATTTCCAAAGGCTTTCCATTTCCAGTAAGATTGGAATCTTGTAAAGCATCTTTTTAATGCTATTTCTACATTCGTAAAATCACGATTCTGAAACATACCGAATAATTCTTCCGCTTTAAAACAACTCAACGCTTAGATAAAACAAAACCGTGATTTAAAATTTCATATGCACGAACAGATCTAAGAAATAGTCCAAAATGCAAAAATAGGGACATTTAAGAATACAGAATTTCTCACCTGCACAACTTCGACAATTGTCCGGGTGACCGCTGCAGCGGCGCGTTCTGTGTAGTGCCCACGCGCAACAATCCGATCGAACAATTCTCCTCCTTCGCACAATTCCATCACCAGATGAACGGCATTGTCGTCTTCATAGGTGCCCTTTAAGGTCACGATGTTGGGATGCTCTGGTAAATGCTTCATGATCTCAACTTCTCTCCTCACGTCCTCGATATCTATGGCTGTTCTCAGCTTCTTCTTCGATATCGATTTGCAAGCTAAAACTACACCCGTCTCTCTATCGGTACACAGGTAGGTTATTCCGAATTCTCCCCTTCCAAGCTCGCGACCCAGCTCGTATTTGCTCTCGATTCCGCGACCCGTCGGATTGCTCAAAACGGAGAGCTTGCTTCCACCGTTGGCCAGGTAGTTTACGTCGTCGCTGGCAAATGGGTTTTCCTTCATCTTCTTTCCCTTCTTCTTCGTCTCACGAGGTCCAGACGGAGTTACGCAACAATTACCCATGATTCAAGAGACCTAAACTCTGATGAATTTGAATTCTCAAGGTTATCAAACCTGAGAGGGGCACAAGAGGTTCAGAGCCAAATAGAGGTCAAATGCATTCAAATCTGGCCTCTATGAGCGACTTAACAGCGGGGCGTTCTCAATCCAAGATCCAGCTTTAACCCTATAAAATCCCATACGGTTCCCCAAAAAAGTAATTGGTTGTATAGAAAACAATCACAACAGGGTATTCCCAAGAGAAACTTTGTTAGCCCAATGTGTGAACACAGAAAATGGAAGAAAGATTGAGATTTTCAAGAAAGAAAGATAAATAAGCAAATGCCCAGAGATGTGAAGTCAAGAAGATGACAGATGATTTATGAAGGAAATGGAGGGTTTTGGAAATGAAAACGAGGGATTAAATTAGAGCGCGTGAGCCACCAAAGATGAAGGGAACAGAAGAGACGGTCAAACTATATCTTTTGTCCCTCACTCTGAAAGGCTGAATTTATTTCCTTCCTGTATCTCAATAGATTTTCTTTCTCCCTCCGTCTCTGAGAAAGTCAATTTAAAAAGCAGCAGTCTTTCTTTTTTCGAAATTTGAAGGTGCCAATCCACAGCACAGTTGAACAAATTAAAGTTTTTTTCCAATATCTGATGAGATGAATGAAGCTGGTTGGTCCCATCACCCATGACCTGGACATGGTCTAATTACTGTAATGCCCTTTGAAAAGGTTGTTCAACGACCCAGCACAGCATAGCAGACGGCCATCCCCTGACTTTCAAGACCACCTCTTTACTTGCTAGTAGTGTTCTGATCAAAATAATAAACAACATATTGCGCACTTCATTTCCTTTGTGTTGCTACTAAAAATTTTAAGAAATGCATTAAATTAAAAAAATCAGTGAAAACTAATGTGCTAGAGCTAATAAATAAATACTCTGTCCATCCTTATTTAAGCATCGAATTTATTTACCAGATTTAATTATATTAAAGATGCAGTAAATTATTTAATATGTCATTTTTATTATAACTGTTTTTCTTAATTTCCTTCCCTTTTACATAATTAATGTTGATGGCATCAATAGATAATTTTAAAACATAGGAATATATCTTGCATTTTAACCAAAAAGAAACAAAGAAATATGCGTTATAGTTATTATTAAATTAACTCCTTAATTAAATTATATATTGTGCATGTTTAGAAAATAATTTTTTCCAACGGATCATACAAGTCAAGACAAAAGTAGTTCAAAATCTGTAAAATTATCTCGGAATTCGTAACTCCTTTTGGGAGAGTATAAGCTTCATGCCAAGGCTTGTTTACATTTCATTTGAAAAAGTTAAACATATATTCAACAGTGTTTTTCTGAAAAATGAAATAATCTCCTTAATATATTTAACTCATAAAGAGTAAAAGTACTTTTTTATTGCGTTAACCTGACGTTGGTAGGTTCACTTTGAAGTTGACGTACCACTTTATCAATTTCTTACACCAAGCAAGTGGTGCAGAGCTTCTTGGAAGGTCATTTGAAAGCTCAAAGTGCCTCAATGGTATGGCCTTTTCATGTGGCTTTGATCACATGGTCGGTTACTTACCAACGAGGCTTGCTTCCAAAAAAGGTTAACTGGAAATTTGAATTTTGGGAAAATGACTTAGCTCAGTTACATTTCGTTATAAAAAAATAAATAAGTTTTGAAATGAATATATTTCAATTAAAAGTATGAAAATAAAAAGGTACGCAATTGCGATAGGATTTAAAAATCGATATGCAATTTTTTTTAGAAGTAAAACGATGCCCAAAGAGGGGAAAATACAAAAGGCCAGTTAGTGTCGCGTCACTGTCCCTAGCCTTTGGAACTGAATAACGTAGAACAGGTCAACGAGATTGGAGGAGGCAAAAGGGTATTATGGAGAAAGCATGATTAGTGAAATACACAGAGAGAGAGGGGCATGAAAAGCCACGCCTCCAAATTTAATTGGAGAGTGCACGAAACGAATGATGAAGGATTGACCAGTCAAACTCATCATTTTTCACTTCCCCTCTTTTTTCAATCAATCAAAATGCACTTTTATCAAATTTATTTTATTATATATTTGAGCAACCGACTTATCTGATTAGTGGTAATGTTGACCCACAAGTTTTAACATGATAACAGGTTATTTGATGGAACATTTTGTAAAGTTAAACCTACATTTAACAGTATTTTTCTGTAAAGTGAGATAATCTTTTTCATATATTTACCTCAATTTGTATAAAAGTATTTTTTTACTGATTTCCAAATGGCTACATCATCGGTTAAGTTGGAATTTGACGGAGTTGGTGTCTTTTTTTAGTTTTTTCCCTTCCCCTATCTGCTTTTTTAATAATCGTTCCCCTTAAAAAAAGCCAGCACTCTGTTTTTTTTTATTTTTTTAGTTATTCATTTTTAATAATCATTCCCACCTGTTTGCTTTCAAGCAGCAAAAACCTCAAATATCTAAGAATCAATCGGACAAAAAGGAGTTTAAGAATTTTAATAAGAATTTATGGATTTCAAGATGTTATACGTTTAAGAGAAAAGATTTCCTATACGTAATATACCCACCGCGCACCCAACCAACTTCTCGACATTTATCAGTTAAGCGTCTATCCAACTTAAATCAGATGCATATCCCTATCTCACTAACATTAAACGCGCTGCTTGAGAGCAAAATCAAAATTAATTGGGATTTTTAAAAAAATATATCCACACTAAATAAACAGGCCTCACAAATAGAATTATAATCATAAATCAAACGATTCATTCATTTAATGAATATATATATATATATAATAGTTCCGCAGATAAATGTCAAGTGGATCAGACTTGTGAGTTGGATGAAAAAAGAGACAATGAAACATGTACTCAACCGTTCATGCGTTGCTTCATTAAAAGAATGGATCCAATTTTGCTTTTTCCCGTCGACACCTGCAAATTATAACTTCCTTTTTTAAAATATAAAAATGTTTATCTTGAACGTTAGTTGGGTATTGGGTCATAAAGTAAAAAGATATTAAATTTAGGTCAATATAAAAATATAATTTCATGTGCATATACCACTCATATTTCTTGTAGAGTGACCATTGGAGATTAATGTTTCAGTCAGAATTTTCTAGTGTTCTCAGTCAAAAATGGCATGTTTATAATAATTTGTGGACCCCCAAGTTGCGAATTAAGTTCACATGAGAAACTCTCTCCTGAATAAAAAATTTCAACTGGCTTGACATTTCTCCTAATAATTGAGTCATAAATATTTTATTTTGGGCACCTCATTCTTAATAGTATACACCATCAAAGGCCAGGGAAGAGGAAGCAGCCTTTATTTTCTTTTCTTGGTTTACAAAATAACGAAGTGGTGACTAGACAATTAATATTTATATAAGCCCACTTCTTTCCTTTTATTTTCTTTAGCCATCTTGGGCAGGGAACAAATCGCCTATCTAAATTCTTCAGACTTATCTTAGACTGCCAATTATAAAATGCGTTGACTAAGCTCTATATAATTGAAGGTGTAGGCGTTGAATTTCATTTAGACAAAGTCACGGTACAAAATATAAATCCCACAGCTAGAATCTCTGGATAATACCCGCAGAAGATAGAAGATTCCCTCTTGATTTTTTCTGGTGCCTTGGGAGGAAAACAAACTCAGCCAATTATATGGTTTATAGCCACTTCACTTCTCATATTTGGACGTGCCAATCAAGACATGTAGAAAGCTCCTATTCAGATTCAAGAGTAACAATCTGATAAATTGCCTTAAAAATCATTTCAGGTACTTGTCTGGTATATCACATAATCAATCAATCATCATTTCACAAAGAATGCATTTTTTTGACTTCACCACAGCTAAATACTAGCGTGCCCTTATAATGTAAACCAAAATTCAAGGCCCCTGTGGCCCTCTAAATCAAATGCAATTGCTGTAAAAGACAACAGCTTTACCACCAGCCCCTACATATTTTACAGCAAGTGAGAAGAATTTCTGGTATCACGTGCAGCAATAAGTGGCATGATTTCTTATTACCAGCAACAATATTAATGGGTTATGTGGTGTCAGCTATCTCCACGACGTAACTGCAAGTTGCAGGTTTTCGGCTGAATTCTACCTTGTTTTCTTTGCTAGCTTAGGATTCTTGCACATTCGGATGCTTTGAGGAGTAACCTCTACTAGTTCATCTTCTTGGATGTATTCGATGCAGTCATCCAGACTATAATCCAACGGCGTATCAAGAATAACTGCATAAAGGAGTAAGATTAAAAATAGCACAATTCCCAGCATACAACCACAGATTGGAGAACTTGCAATTAGAGTTTCCCTTTTTATAAATTCTGGGCTCAAAAAAAGCTTGAATCTGCCTTGCGGAATTATCTCAGCCTAAGACTTGTAATAACCATACTCTGTAAAGCCCTCTTAAGAATCTAACTTGTGTGTGATGAGCGCAAAGTAGGTAAGCGCAGAAACCAAGAAGTGATATAACCCAAGTACATGGACTCGATGAAATACTATTCTAGACTTGCTTTCTTAAAAATCTGATGAAGGCTTGCTGCTACGACTAAGGGTTGCTTGTCAGTTCAGGTTAGACTTGAAGGAACTCTAGAATGGTAGAGAGCAAAGTAGCTAATAATAAAATAAACATTTTTTGAAGAGATTTTGCCTCCAAGGGCATAAAAAGGTACTAGTAACTGCACCAAAACACTTCATATGGATAGAAAAGTGCAACCACAATAGAGCTCTTCTCACCGGTTTGTTCCTTGTTGGAACGAATGTTTGTTGCAGCCTTTTTCTTGCAAACATTCAAGGCCAAATCCCCAGGTCGCTGATGGATACCAACAATTTGACCCTTGTAAACATCCACTCCAGGGCCAATAAACATCTGTCCTCTCTCCTGTGAACTAGCAAGAGCATAAGAAGTACTTGTTCCATCTTCAAAAGCAACCTGTAAATCAATAATGTACAATTAAGTAATCTATGGAGGAGACACTGGCGTTCTGAAGTGCCGCAATATAAATAAAGCTTTTACGAACTGTTCTTGCTGATCCCAAGGAGATGTCTGCAGCCCAAGGCATGGGGCTGGACAATATGGGTAACAATTAAAATTTGCTGTAGCATTGAAGAAGTTACCAGGGAGCCTTGATCCCGAGTACTGATGTCCCCAGCCCAAGGCCCATAGCTATCAAAGATAGTGTTGAGAATTGCTGTTCCACGGGAAGCTGTTAAGATAGAATTCCGCAATCCCAGAAGGCCACGGGTTGGAATCTTATATTTGAGTAGGGTAGTTCCTTCCGATCTAGGGAAAAAATAAAGAGAATATCAGAAAGATTGTTATGTCAATTTGGATGCATATAAGAGGTTTAGGGTTAATATCCAAAGAGAAAAGCCTTGAGTAGCTAACTATATCGTAATTAAGATTTAAGATAGAAGATAGCCATTTCTACATACCCAACTCCTTCCATATCGAACATTTGTCCTCGTCTCTTGCCCAGAAGTTCAACAACAGCTCCCATGTGTTCTTCTGGTACCTCCACAGTGGCAATCTGCATCCATTAAATATCCACATAAATGAGCAAAATAATGACTACAAACCTTTCTGGTAAAAAGGGATATTCTTACTCTTGGATTTTGGAACTGTGCAAAAAGATATAAATGACAGTTTCAGCACTTTGTGGTCAAAGATAAGTGTTTCGCTACTTCAAGTCAGAAACTCAAGTAACGGGAAAAATTATGAGTTGCAACGTGTTCAAATACTTTTATATTACATCTTAAATTGTTTGTATAATACGAATGTTGGTTCCCAAAGTAAAATGTAGTCAAATCAAATGTAAGCCTGAGGGAAATAACAATTGGGACAATGCAAACAAAAAGGCCATAACATTTTCCAGGATCTTCCATATTCAGTAATGTAGTTTCAGAGGAATTTAATCCATTTATAAGACCAAAATAAAAAATCCTGTGAAATAAATATTTCAATACAACATGAAAATTACCAGATCTCCATATCCATGTCAAATAAAGCTATGAAAGGTTATCAGTAATGCTTGCATCTCCTCATATGACTATTGAAGTCTTTAAAACAAAAATGAAAGGCATTGGTTGCAAAGTCACCTCATATGGTTCCAGCTGTCGGTCACCCACTTTCTTGTTGATAACTTTGGGAGGACCTACCATGAATTCATAACCTTCTCTTCGCCTGCAAATGCCATTCCCCCCCCCCCCGGGGTTAAATTCCACATTAGGAACAAAACAAATAAAAGAGGAAAATAATCATTACCAGATTTTTGTCATTCTGGACTTGTTAATTTTCAAATTAGCTTTATTTATTGCACCATATTTTAGCATCGAAGAACTTATTCACTTCCCAATAAATTTTGTTTTTATATGATTCTAACCAGGCCTTAAAATGGGCTTTCTCTTATGCATTTATTTCTTCATTTTTATTGTGTTGTAGTTGTTGTCTGACCTAGTCAATTACTATGGATGGTTAACAGTTTCCCCCACCTCCCTTTTCAGATCCTAAGATTTCACTGCCTTAATGGTGGCTTTAATTCAGGGGCTGAACGGCAAAGATGTTGCCATCTGCTTCCCTACACAATTTCACCTCATACCATGACTAAAGTAAGAAATTTTAGAATGTTTGTTGAAATTTGGTCACTCATACTTACATATTTTCTATGAGTATGGTTATGTGCAAAGTACCACGACCACTGACAATAAAGGTATCTGCTGTTTCACCGTCTTCAACTTTCATGGCCAAATTTCGCTCTAGCTCACGGTAGAGCCTATCCCTTAAATTCCTACTAGTAACATACTTTCCCTAGAAAGTTGCAAAGAAACTTAAGTTAGTAGAGCCAAACCAAGAGAAGAAACTATCTATTAACTATTACCTAACTGTTAACGCAGAGATTCCAATAATGCGAAGCAGCTAAGCTAGCTAAACATAATCAGTTACAATAATAATGGCCTAAAAGGAAGCACCAGGACATTCATATAGAATAGATGCAGATCAAGATTGTCCCATGTAACATATAATCTTAATGAACAGGCATACCTCCCGCCCAACAAAAGGTGAAGTGTTTATAGAAAAAGACATTTTCACTGTAGGTTCTTCCACCCTGATGGATGGCAGCGGCTTCCCTGATACTTTATCAGCAATTGTTTCCCCGATCTGATTAAAGAATTAAAATAGTTAAAAAGCCAACAGCCCAACACACATTAAATATGAATTCCATCCTATACCATAAACCATCAGGTGGTACCTGAATATCAGCAATTCCACATACAGCACATATATCACCAGCCTCCACACGTTCTGCAGGGGCCCTACTGAATTTGTCATACACAAAAAGCTCACTAACTCTTCCATATCTGCATGAATCTTCAGTGGTGCATACCTGATAAAAGAAATCAACATGCAAATTTGTTTGAAACTAAGCCTCAGTAATCTCAAATTCTCCCAAAAAGAAAAAGAAAAGAAAAGAAAAACTACAGAGAGAGAAGAGGAGGGAGTATAAGTTATTGAAAATAGGGTAAAGGTGCAAATTTAGCAATAAAGTTATTAGTTAGGGGCATCCAACATAATTAACTTTTTAAAGGTGCAAATTTAACAATAATAAATTAATAAGGGTGTAAATTTAGCAATAATCAATTAATAAGGGTGCAAATTTAGCAATAATCAATTAATAAAGGTGCAAATTTAGCAATGCCGTTAACTCTCCCTTAACTCCGTTAACCAGCTAGTATATTTTAGGGTTTAGGGCTTCATTTTAGGATAATTTAGATAATCAAAATTACTCCTTTTTGCTTAACTTCTTTTATGAAAGTTGCTCTAAATAATTTTTTTCTTTCTAATAGCAATCACAACTATTCCTTTTTGTGTAATTTTTTTAGAATAAAAGAAAAAAGTTAAGCAAAAAATAGTAAGAAAAAAAGTTAAGTAAAAAGGTTAATTGCGCTAGGTGCTCTGGTTAATAACTTCATTGCTAAATTTGCACCTTTACTGTTGAAAATAAGGCTCGAATTTCACTTATCATTTGTCAAATTTCAAGACTTGGTAATGTAAGCATAAGGTAAAAGGTGAAGTATGTCGTGGAGGTGATTAGAAATAGGAAAACAGAGGATAGTAGAAAAAGCAATCTCTCACCCTGACATCCATGCCCTTTTCTAATACTCCAGCTTGCAAGCGTCCAATTGCTATACGCCCTTTATGTTCATCATACTCAATATTTGTAGCCTGGATAGTAGCATTAAGTACAAGACTAGGGATTAGATCTTTAGAATGAACACATACTAAAACAAATAGGCATTACTATAGTCATTAAATAACTTTATTCTGTATTCTCAACCATATACCTGATCTTCACCTTTATATCCTATTTTTGTTTCGCTTGAGATGGTAAGATACAACAACAACAGGTGGCATAAGGCAGAGAAAAGTTCATTAGGAATAAAAGTTCATTAAACATCCTCAAATATTAAAAGTTAACTTTGGAAAAAAAAATGCTATTCATCATTAGATAGATTGAACTGGGATGATTCACAGAAGGCAGACAAAGTTAAAATGGAATAGATTATATAACTCCACATCTAATAGTTTTCATATCTAAACATGGACAATTATTAACTAATCATATTTATTCAGCAATTGATATCGACAAATCTGGCCTAAATCCCATTACATGGTTAAGAAGAGATCAGAAAAAGTTACTTAAAAAGATAAAATCATTTGGATTACAGGAAAGTGATATATTAAACGAATAATCACTAACAAGCATTTGCAGTGCACCATCTTTGTCAATATGAGGTCCAGGGATGCATCTGATTATAGCTTCAAACAATGGGCCAAGGTCTTCTGCCAAATTTTCAGGAGATAGTCCTGCCTGTCCCTTCATGCCACTAGCATATATTGTTTGGAAGTCACACTGCATGCACAGAAATGGCAAAACTCTCATCATTATTTACAGAATCTGGAGACCATTTTGACAAAATAAACCACAAGTTATTTGACAAAGAACAAGTGACAACATCCCAAACCCAGAACGGAAAGTGAGAGTTTTTGGCCAGGAGTTTCTTCCATCACATCTCATTTGGATGAGAAATAATTTTTTGGCTTCTTTGTGGAGTTCAAGAAATTGTTTTTGGGGGGTTTTCCATGAAATTTTACAAACGTTTGCAATGCTCTTCTCAGCTACTGTGTTTTTCCCTCCAGATTAGGGAGGTTCCCTTGTCCTTATTTTTTGGATCATTTGTCTCTTCTCTTATTTTTTATGGGAATAAAAAGGAAATTCCAACCCAATTTCTGTAGTACAGGAAAGTCAAACTACCGTTATTATACATTAAATAACCAATTTACCTGCTCATCTGACGCATTTAGTTCTAGAAACAGTTCAAAAGTAGAATTGATGACAAAGTCCGGCCGAGCAGAAGGTCTATCAATTTTATTGACAACAACAACAACTGCATGCCCAAACTCAAGGGCCTTCTTTAAAACAAATCTTGTCTGTGGCATTGGACCTTCAACAGAGTCTACCTACAGAAATAGAGAGACAACTTTATT